>CAUYPK010141931.1:0-86023 GCA_963574355.1 Loris lydekkerianus | reverse complement strand
CGGTGCATCTTACAAGGGTACATGCGAAACTTAGTAAATGTAGAATATAAATGTCTTAACACAATAACTAAGAAAATGCTAGGAAGGCTGTGTTAACCAGTGTGACGAAAATGTGTCAAATGGTCTATAAAACCAGTGTATGGTGCCCCATGATTGCATTAATGTACACAGCTATGAGTTAGTAATAAAAAAAAAGAAAAAAAAGAAAAAACAACTTGTGCATATGTATAAAATAAACTTGCTGTTTTTAAGCCAACATGAAAATGAAGCATATTTGTTCAGATTCAACCCTCTCACGTCCCAAGTATTTTACATGGTCTCGCCTGCATGTCCTATGAAGAAAGCATTTTCATTCCTATTTTTATGATGAAATCGCTAAGACTTAAAGAAGCAAGTGACTAACCCAGTCCTTTATAAGGTTGCTGACCTTCCTGAGCCACCACTTTCTCATCTGTAATGGGATTAATAACTGAGGGCTGTGTTGAGGGTTAAATGAGGAAGTAGCAGGATACTTGATAAGCAGTCGTGTGTAAATGTGGGTGAAGACACTGCTGCCTCCTCACCCAAAGGCCTCTTATCAACCATCCCCTTGATTTCTGCTCTCTCTCTTTCTCTCTCTGCAGATGACCATTCTCGGGTGAGGCTGCTCGTGCTGGACGGAGACCCACACTCTGACTACATTAATGCCAACTACATTGATGTGAGTGTCTTAACGGAGCAGGACAGCCAAGGTCTGAGGTCAGCTGTGCAGGCTTAAGATCTATGGTTGTCCCCCAAGAACTCCCACTAAAAGTGACCCTTCCATAGAATGTCCAGAGCAGCCTGAATCCTCTATGATTTGTGTAACCCAGAGCTGACATCCTCTTCCAGGCTGGCTAGAGTAGCCTGCTCTACAGGGCCAGGACAACTGCCAATCTTATTTTCCCATCCCTTTTATTCATTTGTTGATGTGGCTGCTGCCCCATTCATTCATTTACTTTAAGGCACATCCATTTACACAACAAAAATTAAAAGCCATAGTCGTATTCTGTCTTTCATAAGAAAGTATGAGTAAATATAAGTAGGTTTCATGGAAGTACTGAGTACATTGGATACTATAGCCCAGGATGAAGGAGAGAAATGGAGTGGGAAGGGAGGGGGTGGGAGAGGTTTCACAGGGATGGTAAAAGGCAGGACCACACCTATGGAGCATATGACAAGGGTACAAGTCAAATCTGTCAAGTGTAGAACATAGATGTTTTGGCACCATAATCAAGTAAATAAGGTGAAAGCTATGTTGATTGGTTTGATCTAACCACATCAGATTGTATAAAAAAAATCAGCACATTGTACCCCACATATGCATGAATGTATTCATGATCTGTGTGTATTTGACTTAATAAAAAAAAAGAAGTTATAAATAAAAAAAAAATTTTTTTTAAGCACCTACTGTATGCTAGATGCTGTAGAGGAACGTAAAGCTAAAAATATCATTGTCTCTGCCCTCTAAAACAGGGGTCCTCAAACTATGGCCCACGGGCCACGTGAGGTGGTGTGATTGTATTTGTTCCCGTTTAGTTTTTTTACTTCAAAATAAGATATATGCAGTGTGCATAGGAATTTGTTCATAGTTGTTGTTTTTTTTAAACTATAGCCCGGCCCTCCAGCAGTCTGAGGGACAGTGAACTGGCCCCCTGTTTAAAAAGTTTGAGGACCTCTGCTCTAAAACCTTAGCAGGGAGATAAGTGGTGCCCATCAATAATTCCAGGGCAAAGCAGAAAGTGGTAAGTGTCATAAGTTCAGATAAAATACTGCAGGCATTCAGGGGTGGGGAAAAACATTGCTGCTTCCATCAGGAATGCAAAATGTGGTGTGACCCAAAGCTTCAAGCACAGGTGGAATTTAAAATCAAAGAGAGCAGAGATGGGGCTCTGGATAGAGGAAGCAGCAGAAGCCCAGTTGTGGCAGCCTGCAGGAGATATGTAGCAGCTCTGTTTAAGGGGAGCATAGATTATATGTATAATGGAAAAAGTGGAAAATAAGGTGACAGCTAGATCACAGACAGCTTAGATGACCAGACTTCGGAAGAGGGACTTTATCTCATAGGCAAGAGGAAGATATTGAATGTTTGTAAAGAAGTGACCAGTTCAGAATTGGAGGTGATTTATCTTCTACTGAGGGGAAGGTAGGTCAGAGGGAGGAGATTCTGTAATGAAGACAGCCAGTCAGGAAAGAGGCTACTTCACTATTACAGAGATTACTGAGGAAGGGACTGGACTCAAACACATGCCCAGAAGGATGTGCAGAGAAGGGAAAGAATTTGCAGCGTGAGGCATGGCCACCGGGGCCAGATGGACACGCTGCCGTGAGAGGCGCAAGCCGTGCTTCTCAGGACCTCAGCTTGGAGCCCAAGGGCCTTGAAGAATGCTCAGAGATTCATGTTGGTCCCTCAGGCTCCCAAATGTATTTAGGGACAAGCTACAAAGTATAGTGACATTTTTGGTGAATTCCCTGTAATCTAGGCTGAGCCAGATGACAGCAAATACTTACTGAGACTTGTATTGGTCATTGGCCTGTTTGTGTTCAGAACGATCCCTTGTCCTTCCTGTTCTGCTTTGCATTACAGGGGTGTGTGTGTGTGCGCGTGCGCACGTGCACGTTTGTGTTATGCAAGGGGAGGGAAGCTGACTCCTTTGAGGGGAGATCAGAGCATGATAGGACAGGAGTAGCCAGGGTGTTCCCCCCCCTTCCTTGGTGGCAGCCACCCAGGTGGCTCCTCCTGTCTGTGGCTCCTGCTCCCCTCCATCAGCCCACTGTAGTCCCAGCTCCTGGGCTGTGGTCGCTGCTGTGTCTCCGACTGTCCCACTAGATCTAAAGGTGGTGGCAGCCTCCACTGTTCCAGGTCTCTGGGCTGCACAGCTGTTCCCTGTTTGCCATCTCAGCTCCTCCATCAGCTATATAACCAGCTCCCCGTGCTGAATTCCCTCTGTCTGATACACCTAGACTGGTTTCTGTTTTCCCTGCTGGACCCTAACAAAGGGCCTGTTATGTGGCCCAGAGCAGGGGCTGGAGCTTCAGTGGAGGTGAAGATGGATGCAGTTTTTTTCCACCATGGCCTTTCCGGGGAAGTTGATGGGCGATGGCCAGATCTGATGAGCATTTCTCCAGAGCAAGGCACTCTGAGCATTCACGGCCCAGGCCCTGATGCATTTAGTATTCATTTCACAAACACTGAGCTCTGGAAATAGAGACCTTTAAAACCAGGTCTCTGACCAAAAGGGATTCAAGCCTGGTGAGGGAGTCAGATAAGAAAAGGGGCCCTCACAGAACAGGGGCAATGGGAACATAAAGGAAAATCAAAACCTAATGTTGGTAGTGGGGCAAGTGGTGGGTGAAGGCTTCCTGGAAGAGGTGATATCTTAGTTCTGCCTTAGAGTCAGCCGGGCAAGAAAGATTTATAGTAAACTAAGACTTCCTGGTCTCTTTTCACTTACCAACATCTCCTCAACTAGGACCATAACCTTACAACGTGAGTGCTGTTACTACCCATTTCCAGAGGAGCAGCTGAGGCTCTTGAAATGATTTAACTTGTCTGGGAGTGCACTGCTGGGGGGTGGGGGAGGAGGGAGCAGGGGTTTGAATCAGGGTGCCTTGCTCCCCATAACCTGCTGCCTCCAATAATAGCAGAAGGCAATGGCGATTGGCTCCTCATGAGTCACTCTAGGGCCCTGTAATGGGTGGTTTGAGTAAGTCAGTTTATCAAGACTTCTTCCTAACCCTTCAAGGCAGGTGTTTTCTTGCAATCCTTGGGGGGGGGGGGGGGGAGGGATTAGGTTTAGAGAGATTGGGAAGCTTATCCAGGGCCGTGCTGCTGGTCAGAACCAGGGTGGGCACCGACCTGGCCAACCCCCGGTGCAGTGCTTTCTCCTGCCCTTTCCTGCCCACTCCCAGATACCACCTTGTAGCCAGCGCACAGCAAGGACTTGGTCAGCACATGCTGGTCCAGGTTGAATTGATTCCTTCCATTTTTCCTTGACCTTGTCAATGGCTAGTTAGTTGGGACCCTGAGGGCACAGCACACACAGGGTCCCACATGCTTAAATTGCTCTCGTGAACATTCATCATCTAGAATGCTAGAAACCCCCAGCAAAAGTCGCTTCCCTAGAACACTCAATCCAAATTGAGTGAGTGTCTGGCTGTAGTCACAGCCAAGAAATACTTTGGTATTTTATAGGCAACAAATTAAATTGCTCTAAATGCAAGTGAATCTCTACAACACCAGTACCAGTCATGCTTCCCATTTCTCTTAGGATCTGTCCATACGAGGCATTTTGGAAGCCTTTAAAGGTAGGAAATAAGAGGTCTAGGTTAAAAGCATTGCCCAAGGTCACAGACTAAATGCTGATTCTCTGCCCACTGAGGACAAACCACAACCTTCCGCTCTCTGTTCTCACAAGCAGATTATGCAGACAGGACAAACAACCTGTTACATGCTGTCTTATCATGGGATGGTGCACTCTGGGCTGAATCTCAGTCATTAGAATCAAAGACTAACAAGACTAAAGTCGTGACTTTGTCCCTTGCTGTGTTTGTTGCATTCAGTCCTTTCTGATTACTAACTTTGTGGTCTCGAGTAAATCATTCTATTTACTCAAAATGAGATGATAATACCACCCACAATATGTGATAACTGATGTAAAGTATCTCTCCAGGATCCCCAAAAGATCAGAGGCTCCCTCAAAGGAGGAATCCAAGAGGAGTTTAATAAGGATGGAGACAGGATTAAGAGGGCTGGGAGCAGTATCTCTGGGCTAGCAATGCCAGGGAGCTCTGGCCAGCCCTAGGCACAGACAGGGGAGAGAATGGCTATAAGACAGGGCTGTCCTTTAGGAACTGTAGCCTTGATAGACAAAGCCCAGCCATGGTGTGCTGGCAGGGAGGGACCTGGAAGAATATATGCCTCCTCCTGGCCTCTGCGCTCCTGGTTCCTGATAGCAGAGGGGGGGATGGGGAACCCATGGTGTGGTCCACAGAGGCTACCTTCCTACCAGGCAGAGCAGAGTGTGGAAGATAAAAGAGGAACAAACAAGTAATTTCCCAAGGTTACAAGCAGTCTAAGGCATTAGAGGGAGCGACAAAGAGAGGATACCAACCCCAAGCCCTGCCTTGAGTACTATTCATAGGGTGAGTGTAGGGAAACCCATTAATGATGAACCTACTATAGACTCCAGAAAAGTGACAATTCCTGGTGTCTCCGTGGGGATTCCTGGCAAGGCACAGGCACCCCAGACACCCCTCTGGGTTCTCACTTCTTTGCCCTGCTTTCTACTCCAGCCAGAATCTTCCCTGATGCTCCAAAGACTGAACTGCTGGTGCTAGAAACATTTCTCCACAATCAGATCTTAACGATTCATTGAAATGACTCGTTTGGGATAATGAGCAGGATGGGGCTGACTCTGTCTGGGCCTCCGGAGGTCGCCATCGTCTGCTACCGTCTGAACCATCCCACTGGCGGGTTTGTTTGCACACCTGAAAACATATTGGCCACTTAAATCTGTTATAAATTACCAGCCTGGAAATAAACATGGTATCTGGGTCCCCAGTAAGTAACATATGCACGAGTGCAGAGTGAGATAAACGCGTTTTGGATGCAAACCTCTTTCCCATTGCTCACAGACAGATGGAGGCAGGCCCAGGGCTGGTTTGCAGTCGATCAGCATGTTGCGTAGGTGGGACTTAGATGAACTCAAAGTTCTTTTAAGGTTAGGAAGTTTTCTGTACTCGCTCCTGGCAAATCCCCAGAGGAGCCCCAACTGAGCAATACGTCTCCTTTTATCTCCTTTGCTGAGGAGTCTCGTGGTTAGAATGTTTTTTCTTTGGGGACCATATGGGTTTTGGGAAGCCAGGGAGGGTCTCTTTACTCAGATGCAGGGTGGGGACAGGCATGCGGCATTTATGCATTTATACTGTGTGTATTTATCAAGGCGCCTGGCCCAAGAAGACTTCCAGGTACTTAGGGACACAGCCGTGAGCAATCCAGGCACAGCACTGCCACAGTGGAACCCCCACTCACCAGAGGGGAGAGAGACCATAGTATGAATCAATAAAGGACAGTATGCCACTTGGTGACGAGTATTCAGGGTGCGTGGAGAGGGACGTGCCCTGCAGAAGTGACTGACACCTGAGCAGAAGCCCAGTGAAGCAAAAGGAGAGCCACTTGGGTCTCTGGGGTGGATGCTGCGGCATAGGGCGCAGTCCGTGCTCAGGCCTCTGATTGGACACAGGGTGGCTGTTCCTGAGGAAGAGCAGTCAACGTTGAACACAGGAAGTATAGCAGAAAACTGGGAATATTGCCGAAGGAATGAGATGGGAATGGCAGGGGCTGTTGAGATGCCCAAACTGGGCTGAATAAAGAAGCAAAGTCATGGCCATCTCCTCGTAGAACCCTCCTCTGGCCTCCCTGACTGAATCCACAGAGCTGACCTCTTCCCCGTCTCTTGACACCTGTACGCTGCTCAGAAGCAGAGCCCTCAGCCATCTGATCCACTTTTGTACTTCTGGTGCCTGGTACGCAGCAGTCAGCACTCAGTTAACTCCTGCCGGTAGATAGTGAGTGACTGAGCCAAAGAACGGATGGATGGAACGGCAAACCCAGGCAGCCTAGCCACACAACTGAAACATGAATTTCTTGTGTCTCATTGAATTTCAAGCACATTTAAGTTGCAGTTGTTTCCAAGGTCTTTTGTCTCCCGGCTGGGACATGAAGGGTGTGTCCTATGCACTCCATCCAAACCAGCTTTTGCTGAAAACTGCAGCCAGCTCTGGGTGGCATGGCCCATGGCCCGGAAGGAGAAAAGGATGGAAGGACACTGCAGCACACATGTCCGTGCTCGGTGGGCACAGGCACAGCCCTGCTGGGCCACTCAGGAGAAAGGAGTTAGTGCTATATCCCAGCAGAGGTACAGTGAAAGAGTGGTGTGAGGGGTGATGGGAGGGGACCTAGAGGAACTCCTGGAAGTGTAGCTGGAGATGAGGAGAGAGAAAGATGACCAATCCCGAGCTGAGGCTTTGGACATTGGCACCTAGGCAGCACAGAGCTGTTGTAGGCTTATAAGCTCGGAAACACAGCCAGTGGGCAAAGGGAAGCTCAGTGGGGCAAGGCACAGCTGGCTGCAGGGGACAGCTGGAGGCAGCGAGGTGGCCAACAAGAGGTTGCTGCTGTCACCCCAGCCAGGTGGAATGACGACTGTGAGAAGGAGTGATGGGATGGCAGAAGACGGTAGACTTGAGAAACCTCATCTTTTGGGGGCTCTAGGAACGCCTTTCTCTTCCCAAACCTACTCAAGAAAACCCCTGAGTATAATTCTTTCCATCTTCCTGGGCGTCCCCGTCCATTTTGACTCGGTTCTTCCTACCTCCTGTGTCTCGGAGAAGGGCTCAGTCATTACACTCACAGAAGGGAGGGCTCCTGACTCCAGTGTCCGCTGACTGCTTACATGGACTTTCAGTCTTTGGTAGCCACTCAATACATGTTTGTAAGTAAATAATAACAAAGGCGCATATGTTAAATTTCAGAATAGTACGTGGGGCATAGTACCTGTCGTATATTAACTCCTTTAATCTGAGCAACACTATGATGTAAACACTATTATCCTCCTGTTCCAGGAAAATAAATAATTGAGGCATGAAAAGGTTAAGTAACTTGCCCCGGACCACACAGCCTCGAAGAGACAGAGCCGGGATTCAAACCCAGGTAGTTGGGTTCCAGAGTCTCTGGTACACAGAACTACTGTGGGGCACTGCCTGCCTGGTTCCAGAGTCTCTGGTACACAGAACTACTGTGGGGCACTGCCTGTCTGGTTGGTTTGCTGATGTCTTGTTGATTGGGCATTTGCTCTGGGTCTCATGGTGTGCTGTGCTCTCTGGGAATTAAAAAAAAAAAAAAAAAATTAGTAGGCAGCGTTTGTCCTTAAGAATATAACTATGTATGCTAAATAGACAGGACTACTCTAGCAGAGTTTAAGTGTGGCTGTTGATTGCTAGGTGGTTAATCCAGTAGTCCTGGTCATGGCATTGCCCTTGGATTGGTGCTGATGTCCAACTCTAGAGCGTGCCCAGCAACTGGAAGGTTCCTGTGAACTAGATGTTGAGCAAGTGAAAAGACTATGGAAGAGAAATGTGTGGGGGATTCAGAAACTAGTATTTGAAACAAAGTGTGTCCAGAGCTTTAGAGATGCACTTCTACAGCTCCACAAAACACACAGAGGGCTATTTTCTGAAGAAAGAGGCATTGGGGCAGCTGATCCACCTCAGTAGGACAGAAAGGCTGGTCAATGACATTTAAGACAAAAACAGGTGTTCATCAAACTTCAGGGCTTATTTTCTCCAGAGATGGTTAACTACAAAAGTTAAGTAGATTTCTGGGCTGTCAACAACTCCCTAACTGGCATCTGTGTTGTTTTTTTAACTTATTTATCTATTCATTCATTCACTCATTTATTCATTTAACAAATCCTAATTGCATTCAGTGTTCTGCACTAAATGCAGACCCGTCTGTCTCCAAAACATAAGCTTCTGCTTAGTATGATATACATACATATTACCTCTCTGAGACAAGAAAGAAGGCTCCCCATCTATGCCAAGCCCCAGCAAAAGAGAAGGTCACCTTCAACTCCTCCCCCAGCGGTTAGGGTTATGGGACACTGGAGTGTACCAGAGCTTATCCAAGCCCTTAGAAATGTACAGGGACATCAGAAACTGGTCTTTGAATTAGCAAGTAGCTCGCTATTGGTCTCCCAGGCACATCTCCATGAGGGTCTCTGTCCCTGGAACTTCAATTCCAAGGCCAGGCATGTTGCTTTTTCTTTTTCTTTTTTCTTTTTTTTTTTTTTTTTTAGAGACAGAGTCTCACTTTATCGCCCTCAGTAGAGTGCCGTGGCATCACACAGCTCACAACAACCTCCAGCTCCTGGGCTTAGGCGATTCCCTTGCCTCAGCCTCCCAAGTCGCTGGGACCAAAAGTGCCCACCACAACGCCCAGCTATTTTTTTGTTGCAGTTTGGCTGGGGTGGGGTTTGAACCCGCCACCCCCAGTATATGGGGCTGGCGCCTTACCCACTGAGCCACAGGTGCCACCCAACTTTCTTTTTCTTTTTGTTGATATTGCAATGGGGTCTGCAATCGGATAGTTTTCTTCCATTTTCTTCTCTGAGCACCCCCAAAGGACTTCTTATAATCATGTCTCAGGAAGAATTTTTGGATGGTCAATGTCCTCGAAAGACCTGAAGACTCCTTCTCCACCTGTTTGGGGGGCATCAGCATAAGTGATGCCCACCCAGTTGTTGATCCCAACACAACAGGCTTCATGGCGAGTCTGTGTGGGCTCCTCACAAGTAACTATAAAAATAGCTTCCATTGATTAGTGACGTACTAAGCACTTTACAAGCATTAGCTTTTTTAATCTTTGCCACTTCTCTGGGAAATAGCTAATTCTAATCCCATTTTGCCTACGAGGAAATTGAGGCTTTGAGTTAACACTTCTGTTTGAAAGCTTTGACTAGAGAGCCTTCACTGTGCTTTTCTCCTGTCCCCCAGGGATATCATCGACCTCGACACTACATTGCAACTCAAGGTAAGTGCCTTTCTTCCACCAGGTGCCCCAGAGAGGCCTCCAGGGTAGGAGGGAAGAGGGTCCTCTGGGAAATCAGTGAGTCGCTGGGCTCTCCTTCTGCACATGTCCTCCCAACACTGCTTCTCCACTAAAGGGCCTGGCCCTTCTCTGGAGAATGGGGATGAGCTTCTGCCAGCAAAGAACCACAAAGAGATAGATCTGGAGGGCTATCTGAGGTCCTTGGGATTGTTGATTATTTGTGAAGGAGAAAAGTGATGAGTTCAGCTATAGGAGGTAGGGATGTGAGCAGAAAAAAAAGGAGCTGTCACCAGGAAATGGTCTGGGGGGGTGGGGTGGGGGAGCTGTGCAGTCAGGGAAGACCAAAAGAATCAGCTGTGGGCAGGTGCCCATCAGCGTCTCCCAAACAGAACTGGAGCTGGTGGCACCTTATCTCCCCAATGCCTTATCTCTCCTGCCCATAAGAGAGAGAGGTGCAGCCAGTTGCCCTAGAAAGCACCTTGGCAGTACATTCTTACAAGTCTTAAAAATGATCATTCCTTTCAAGCGCTCCTAGGGGAAAAAAGCCCTGCAGATAATTGTATATGTGGACAGCGATGTATATACGTAGTAAAAACATTCTCCACAGTGTTACCTATAATAGGAAAAAAAGGTAAAAAATCGTAAATGCCTAACAGTTGGTAGATTGGTTAGATAAAAAGCAGTACCTTCATGTTATAGAAAACTACACAGCTATGAAAAATATCATGCTTAGGAAGAATTTGTAAGGGCATCAGAAAATGCAGGTAATAGTTATGCTTCCTGCAGTAAATATACACACATACATATAAATACAGAAAATGGTATGCAAACTCTTATATCAAACACACAAACGACTTTCGCAATTTAAAAATAATGTATGCCCAGGACTCTGGGGAAAGAGTAATTTTCAAGGAAATTGCTTTGGACTATCAGATTCTATTTTCTACTCCTTGTCTTTTTTTTTTTTTTTTTTTCTTCCTTTCTGTTCAGGCTCCAGAGAAATGCCTCCAGCGTTTGTGAAGCTAAAAATCAGGCATCTCCTGTTTTGTTCTTAGCACCTGGCAGCACTCTCCCCTCCTAAACCCTAACCCCAGTTGCCTGCCTGTGTCTCATTAAGGTTCTGAAGCCAATGTTTGAAAACTCCCCCACACCATACCTCATAATATAGTCCAAACAAGATAATGAATGGCTTTTGTGAAAAGAGTCGGGACAGGAGGAAGACAGAAGGGAGAGGGGAAGCTGCCATCTTTCCAGTGGATGGCTCAGACCATGAAAGTTTGCAATGTGGCTTTTCTGATCCCTATTCTGACCTGGCCCCCATCAGGCTTACATCCCTGTCTCAGGCCCCAGTGTCAGCTACTTGGCGTCTCACTGAGGACCCCCTAGACTAACTCTTGCTCACCAATGTGGAGTCTTGACTAACCATTCAGGAGGGACAGACCTCCAACTGCTTCCTTGCACCTGCAGCCTCAAACCCTTCTGTCTTCTCTGTTGGCAGGTCCCATGCAGGAGACAGTAAAGGACTTTTGGAGAATGATCTGGCAGGAGAACTCCGCCAGCATCGTCATGGTCACAAACCTCGTGGAAGTGGGCAGGGTAAGACTCTCCCACAGGTACCCAGGCCGAGGACACTAGGGGGCTGTCCAGAATCTCTCTATTCAGTGCACTGTGCTAAGTGCCTCCTAGTCAAGACTTCACCCTCGTAGACCCTGTAAGGGAGACATTTCCATTTCACATTCGAGAATGCCCTTTTCCTTCAAATCCCCTTCATCCCTTTTTCCACTTCTCTCTCCATTGATGACATCATCTCATATACTTCGAGGAAATTAAAGCCATTGGACGTGAGCGCTGTCATTGTCACACCACAGAGCTACAATCCTCCTTGTATCTACAACCATCTTCTCCTTCTTCCCCTCTGCCATCAGGTTCAACCATAAGCCATAGCTGTTTTTGTTAGCCCCAAAATGACCCCAAAATCAGCTCTTTCTTATGGCTCAGCCTAATATCACAGAAGCCCACGTTTCTGCCCTCTCAAAGTCCAGCCTAGTGCCTTGAATCATAGATTCTGCTTAACAGTTTTCCCAGTCCACTTCCCTCACTTGAAAAATAAGTCTCTGTCTCCTGGCTAGACTGTTCCTCCCAGCATTCAAACATGCTCAGTGCCTTTCCACATTAAAAAGCTGAAAATAGGAAGATACAAAGTGTTCTCTTGTCCCCACTTTACAGAAGGCTCTGTCTCTTCCCTCCTGTTTGCTTCCACCCACGCTGGCATAGCTTCTCCCTCCACTCCGCCAGTGATGTTGTCAGCTCCACTCACATCCTTCATGTGGACAGTCCAGTCGCCACTTTCTCTTCTCATCTTACTCAACCTCTCAGCAGCACCTGACGCTTTGCCACCTGCTGTTCCTCCCTGACTCTAAATCTTGATAGTCTTCGAGGCTCAGGCCTGGTCTCCCTCTCTGCTCTATCTCTATTCTCTCCTGGGTCATCCTGGACTACTCCTCGGGCTTGAAAATGGGACTGCTACCCCCAGCTTCTTTTTTGCCTGCTTGGTTAACAGCCGCATGAGGGTGGGTGGGCTGCTGAGTTTAAAGGCAAAGTGTCCAGACCCTCTGTATATCATAGGAACTGGCAAAAGAGTGGGCAGGTAAGTTTTTGTTTGAGTGAGAACCAGATAATCTGTAAAGATAAAGAGCTCTGGCCTTCGTGATAGTGAGAAAACCTGGGCCGTCATAATCTAGGAGAGGGGTGTGGACATCTCATGGCCCCATAGGAATTTAGGGTCAAGAGAGACTTTATCTTTGAGCCCACTCCCATCTGAGTCTGTGACCCAGCTTTACAGATGAGGAAACAGACCCTAAGGGGTGGAGTAACTATCTGGAAGTCAACCTAGTTAGGAAACCTGACTCTTAATTCTCATTCAGGTGCCCGTGATCCTCCACTCAGACTGTTCCCACAAGGACTGTGTGGTGTGGGGTGCAGTTACTATGGGCAGAAAGACCAACCCAGGATTCAAGGACTCCAAGGCAAATTCCAGCCTATCCCACATTGGAAACAGATTCCCTTGCAGGGTAGACCATAAATCTGAGTTGGATGTTGGGAGGAAAGGCATGTCTTGGTGGAGCTCCTGCTAGTCACCAAGCACCATTCCAGTTATTTACCGTGAATTACCTTAATTTATCTCACATCAGATATAGCAGACAGTGTTTCTGGTTATTATTCAGATGGCCTTGGGTATATCCTGGCTCTAGCCCTTACTGACAGTTGACCTTGGGCAATTTTCTTAGCCTTCCTATGCTTCTGATTCCTCATCTGCAAAATGGGAAAAATAATAATATCTAACGTCATAAGTCTGGGGTGATATGACATGAAAATTATACATGCAAAGTATTTGTAGAACACTTAGTAAGCAGTCAGTAAATGTTAGCTGTCACTGTTGATAGGAAGCTGAGGCTCAGAGAGGTTCCAGCACTTTCTGGAAGCCACACGGCTACCGAGCGTCAGTACCAGGCAATGACTCCACTTGCCTTCAAATGCTGTTGCACTGTACCAGTGTTTCCCTAAGTGGGTTCCATGGGATGCTAGTCTGCAGGATACTTAGTGAGAAGAGGGTTCCATGGTTAAATACGTTTGGGAAATGCTGTGTGCCTATGCCCCTTTTGGAGAGGTGTGAAATGTACATGCATTAGCAGTAGCACATTGGAGGAGCTGAGTAGTCCTGTAGCAAAGCAGCCTGTTTGATTCTGTTTAATCCAGCATTTCCCAAACTCATTTGACCACAAAACCTTTTTTGTTTGTTTTTTGTTTCTTTTTTTTTTTTTTTTTTTTTTTTTACCTAACACCTATTAGCGCCCAGCGGAACACACTGTGGGAAAGGCCCCTCTAGGCCGCGCAGCGTCCCCCGGAATGGTAATCATGCTTTTGTCTTTTTAAGGGGAAAACCGTGATCACTTTTTCCTCCATGGAGTATGAATTAAAGAATCGACTGTGGGATGGCTTGTTCTGAGCACCTGCCGGGGCAGGGAGGAGCTGCAGAGTCTTCCCTTGGAGCCTAGCTCCTGCCGTCCTTTTCCCAGCTCAGATCCTTCCTCCATCCAACCCCCTCCAATAACCATTCTGAATGGTGTCCCCTCCTGACCAGTTCTGCTCCCACCTCCTCACTGTCTCCCACCTTTTATCCTCATCTCTGCTCAGCTGACAACACGCAGCTGCTCCAGCCTGATACTGTAAGAAGGGGACTCAGCCAGTCCCCCAAACTGGCCACATGACCTAGGACAAGTCACCAAACTTCTGAACTTGAGTATTATTTTCATCTGTAAAATGGGGATAATAGTACCCAGCTAGCTCACCTTGTTCTGCTTGATCACTGAGTATGGCACTGCATTTGGAAATTACTAGGAGCTTTGTAAAAGAAGAGACTTCTATTATGCCTGATGGCTGCAATGCCTCTGGGAGTAAGCCTGGCCCTGGCGAGTTTGCTGCCCCCCGGCCAGCTGAGAACCCCGTGGGCTGGTTCTTAATCCACCAAAGTTGCCCTTGGGTATATTTGAATGGGAATGCCAGAGGAGGTGGCTGCTCACCCATAGTCACGCACTCATACCTCCTCGTCTCTGTTCTCTCTCTCTGTCTCTCACTTGGCCACAGGTGAAGTGTGTGCGATACTGGCCAGATGACACAGAGGTCTATGGAGACATCAAAGTCACCCTGATTGAAACAGAGCCCCTGGCAGAATACGTCATTCGCACCTTCACAGTGCAGAAGGTAAGCTTCCCTGCGGCTGTGGGCGGCCGGGCCACCCAGTGAGCTGGATGCTTTGTTCATTTGGAACCTGTGGGACCCGAGGGTCTGCTCTGTGCCCAGCTCCAAGCTCAGCACTGGTGACAGATCAGCAGCCGAGCCAGACATGGATCCTGCTGCAATGACAATGGAACCCACAGCTAGTGGGAGGTACAAACAGGATTCAACAGACAGATCAGTAAAATAATGACACATCGTGATAAAAGCCACAGGAACAAGCAAAGGTTAGAGAGAAACCCATAGGAAGAGGGGTGGTCAGCGGGGGCCTCTCAGAGGAGAAAGCATTTGGGCAGAGAATGAGGGAGGAGGAGCCAACCAAGGGGAAGATGGAGGGAATAATGTCACAGACAGGGGATGGGGGTGGGGGGGCATGCAAAGAGTGAAGGGAAGAAAAGATTGCAACAGGTTCTAGGCCTGTGGTTTTCAACTGGGGCAATCCAGTCTCCTGGGGCATATTTATCAATGTCTGGAAACATTTGTGGTTGTCACAGCTAGGGAGTAGGAGGTAGGCTGTCACTGGCATGTAGCAGGTGGTGGCCAGGGATACTGACTAATATCCTTCAATTCACAGGACAGCCCCCAAAACAAAGACTTATCCTTCCCAAGTGTTAATAGGGCCAAAGTCGAGAAATGCTGGTCTAGACATAGAGTTGCAGGAATTTGATGAGCAAGAATGAGACTGCAAATAATAATTATTATCATATTTATAAGGTAGTTATAATTGTTGCTATTATAGCATTATTCTTGTATCATAATGACAGCTAACATTTACTGAGCACCTACTAAACCAGGTGCTTTGTGACATGCTGTCCATAGATTATCTCACTGAATCCTCCCAACAACTCTTCCTGTTTCATGCTTTCTATGTATCTGCAGGAGATTGTCAATTAGCAAAAATGTAGGTGGGGAAACTGTATAAGCAAAGGCTCAGAGATGCAACCCTGGAGCACATTTTCTTTTTCTTTTTCTTTTTTTTTTTTTTTTTTGGCCAGGGCCAGGCTTGAATCCTCCACCCCTGGTACGTGGGGCCAGCACCTTACTCCTTGGGCCACAGGCGCTGCCCTCTGGAGCACATTTTCATTGGACTCAGGAAGATTGATCAGAGCTCTAGGCCCTACCACCATCATCAGTCAGCAAAGCTCTGCTTTTATTTGTTTCACATCTTAAAATTCTAAATAAGAATCTAATTAATAAGGAAGTCTGATAAGTTTTTTAAACTTTGAAAGCCACAGAGACTATCATAGTTCAGGCTGGAACACTACAAGACATTAAATCTCAATCTCTGAAAGGCCTCGTGTTCCACTAGAAACAGTTTGAACTTGGTCTTTCAGGCCATCGTTCCCTTGACTCTCCTGAATGCACTTCCTGTGAGACTCTTATCAAAGAGGGTCCCCTGGGCAAACACTTGCTATCTTGCCTTCTTGGGCATTCTGAATGTGTATGGGCACGCTAAAGGTCCTGAGAAGTCCTGCAATAAAGCAGTAGTTTCATTATAACTAGTTCCACATTTCCCAAATGTGACTGAGCCCTGGAGATTCCTCAGAGCAGCAGCTGCAGCTTCACATGTTGCTGGGTGGGTACGTGGGGGCAGCAGATGGAGGAACAGAGGCCCATTCTCTCCTCAGAAAGGCTACCATGAGATCCGGGAGCTCCGCCTCTTCCACTTCACCAGCTGGCCCGACCACGGTGTCCCCTGCTATGCCACTGGCCTGCTGGGCTTTGTCCGCCAGGTCAAGTTCCTGAACCCTCCCGAAGCTGGGCCCATAGTGGTCCACTGCAGGTGAGTCCAAGGTCCCCCACCAAACCAAGAGTGCCTCTGCAGCTCAGCTTTCTTGGGGAGGGACTTAACTACCTTTTCCAGTGGCCTTAATTCTTTCCTTAAAGACTCCACTGCCTGTGTCCCCCGTGCCCAACACTTTCTGATGAGATCTGGTCCCAAGTTCTAACAACATCCACAACAGCTATAGCAGCAAAAGTCACTGTGGTTGCCCTGAAATGGTAAAGTCTCCAGAAGTGCATCCTGGGTGCTGGCAGCCACTGCTGGTCTGCCGTGGGTACACCCCCCGCATGACTTCATTTACTTCTCATCTATCCTCGCGAGGTAGGCATGATTATCACTCCCGTTTCACAGATGAGAAGGCTGAGGTGCTGAGAAGGTAGACACCAACATGGCACAGGGATATTCAGCATGGCTTTTCTCCAGACACTCACCCTCAGCTCACTGATGTGACAGCAGGTGCCTTGGTGGAAGCTTGCTTCTCTTCATTTCTATTTTTTTTTTTAAATCAAATTGGTGGCTGGCAGGGTCCCTAATAGAGAGTAAGTGGACAGCACCAGGTCTTACCTTATTATGGAGAAGAGATAGTTTCAGCTCTGACCCAGAGAGTCACATTGCAAATGAGTGGCACGTCCCTGAATCCTCCCAAATGGAGATGAAGTGTCGTGTCAAGGGCATTTGGAATTGGAAGAGAACAAATGTCTGACCCAAAGTCTGGCCAGGCTGCATTCCCGCATTCCCCTCCTTCCCAGTGTCTCTGTCATCTAATGTGACCTCGGCCAGCCCAACTTTTCAGACCCTGTATGTTCCTGGTATTGAGTCCCTGCCCTGGCAGTGTCCATGTCAGTTGAGGGACCAAGGAGGACCCTGTAAATGAGGTGGCTGTCTCAGAGCCAGCCCCTTCCTCACGCAGCACCCATGAACCCTCACTGCCACAGTAGCTACACAACCCCATTTCACAGATGAGGCAGTTGAGGATGAGGCGGTAATGCTCTTCACAGCCCCTAAGCACTCTAAGCGTTCTGCATGTATTCTCTGCTTTACATCTCATATTAACCCAAGGACAATAGAACACCAGTCCCGATACACCAGAAAGCAGCCAGAACAGGATTATGGAGGAAGAGTAATAATGGAGAATATTCATCAGGCCTTCTGCGAAGGCCCAGTACATGATGACTTTACATCTGCATCTCCATAGCAAGTCACCTGAGAACCTCCGAGCGGAATGGTACCCACTCCTGAATAGGATGCCTAACTTAGTGCCTCGGAGGATTCCTAACATGCAGTGAGCACTGAAAAACATCACTGTTCTCTGCCTCTTAATGTTGTTTCCCTCCCCCAATGGTTAATCCTTTCAAGAACCCTATTTTCATATCCTCACTCCCAATCCCAGCATCTAATGCAGAGTAGATGCTCAATAAATATTAGTTGAATGTAAGTAGCAACTATTTATGGAGAAAGTACTCTGCAGCTAGGCACAGGGATAAGCAATTCACATGCATTGTACCTTTAGTGCAATTGCATACAATTTACACGTATTGTGCTATTAATGGTGAACGATAGGTCTATATGTTATTATTAGCATCGCGTTGTAGATGAGAGGATTGAAACCCAGAAAGATTGATTTACGTGAAGTCACCCAGATAGTAAGTAGGAGAGCTGGTATTTGATCCAAATCTCCTGTGTTTAATTACTTTATGATGCTGAAGTAAACACAGCGCAGTACTCACCAAGACCCTGCGGGGAGGCGTGTTGTATGTCAGAACGCTGAGGCTCACAGACACCAGGCAACTCGTTCACGGATGGTTTCAAGATTCTAAACCAAATTGGGCTGGTTCTTTCTGCTCAAACGTGTTGAGGATGAGACGCTGAAGAAGAAATAGATGACAGGTTCCTCGTGCTCCCTCCTAGACGCTGAAGTCCTGCCTGTTGAATCCCTCTTGTTGAGTGTGCATTAAGGGGGAGTGGAAGTTGTTCTGAAGCAAACATAAGTCAAACCTCACACAGTTCAAACAATAGAATTTTGCCAGGAAGGAAGGCACTTCTTCTACTGGGTTTGCCTTCCAGATCTTCATAGGTGTTGGCCTGTGCCCCCTGGCCTGTGCTCCTCGGACGTACCAACAGCCAACACTGCTTTTCTGTCATGTTCCATCTTTCTCTTGGCGTTTCCTCTGATTTCCACATTGTTAGGCAGAGACATTGGTTTCCATAAGGGAAGAAAAATGTGAACATGCAGCTGAAGTGGGCCTCCTTGACAGTCTGCTTGGACTTCCCTTCCAAAACCCGAACATTTAAGGCAGATGTCCTATTTCTCTCTGGGTCAGCATCATTGTTTTAGAACCCCCAGCACTAATCTGGAAGGGTTGGCCATGGTCCATGAGTCTCACTATTTTGTACTTTGAGATTTCCCATTGGTGATCAGAAATTGAATAGATACCAGATGTGATACCTGCCAAGGGTCTCGGGACTGTCAGCTGCTCCAGTTCAGTGACTCTGTGGGCTCATGATCCTAGAAAACAGGGTCAAGTGAAACCAAACAGCAGGCTTTGGACATGGGGCGCTGGGATTCACTCGTCCTTGGGGACAGCTCAAAGATCTCTAGTTTCTTGCCTCCTCTCTGTTCTCACTCCTTTCTTGCTTCTGCCCATCAATTGATTTGCTGAAAATGAAAAAGAAAGAAGAGAAAAAAAGGGAAAGAAGGAGGAAAGATGTGTCTGTACAGCATCTCCAGAGTTCTGGGCACCACGTTAGGTATTCTGTGCTATGTAGATGAATTATCGTTATCCATCAGATGAGGAAACTGTGCACACGTGTTGTATAAGAGAGCGTTACACGCTTATTATTAAGAAAGGGTGCATAAGAACACACAATCTGGAGCCAGACCGCCTGCATAAAAGTCTTAGTTCTCACCTGCCCGCTGTGGTAGTTAATGGTGAACGGTAGGTCTACATGTTACTATTAGCATCGTGTTGTGGATGAGAGGATTGAAACCCAGAAAGACTGATTTACATGAAGTCACCCAGATAGTAAGTAGGAGAGCTTAGATCTACCACCTGCCCACCTCAGGCAAAGTAAGCCCTCTGTGCCTCCGTTTTCTCACCTGTGAAACAGTTAGAAACTTCCCAACAATCTCATAGGGAAATTGATATAGGTAACATCAGTAAAGTACTTAGAACATTGACTGGCACTCTTTGCTTACTGAATACAACAAAATAGAACAGCGCCGGAAGACAAGCATTACTCTCTTATTTCACAAATGAGAGAACTGTGGCTCTAAGTTTAGTTGCTTGTTCACTGTCTCCCAGTTGTGTTGGGATTCAGACCGTTCTGCTCTGTCTGACTCTTGCAGCCTTTTGCACAGGGCTGCACAGAAGGGCCCCCCAGGGCTGGCTCCACCCCAAGATCCCTAATACAGACAGTACCTTCTCTTCCAGTGCTGGAGCTGGGAGGACCGGCTGCTTCATCGCCATCGACACCATGCTCGACATGGCGGAGAACGAAGGAGTGGTGGACATCTTCAATTGTGTGCGCGAGCTCCGGGCCCAGAGGGTCAACCTGGTACAGACGGAGGTGAGTCCTAGGGGACTGAGCTACTGGCCAAAGAGTAGTGTGCAGAGGCATCCTTTGGAAAGCGACCTGGGTATGGGAGAAGCTGGAGGGAGTAGACACATGGCTGGCTATGGGAGGCCACTATAGGGCTAGGGGACCCTGGCTAACCTGGGGGTCTGCCGTGCAGAGACTTCCACCAGTGATGAATGATGGGAAGCTCCCTGTCTCTGAGGGCATCTAAGCATGGAAAGGATGGCAACTTCAGGGATTCTTTGGGTACCTTGGGTGAAGGAGTAAAGAGGGAAAGAGAAGCACTGGCATGTATCAAATGCCTACTATGTACCATGGATTGATCTGGTCACTGCAGGGAATGGCTTAATCAATGGACTTTTGGAGTACTTGTATTAGGTGCTGAGGATTCCAAGAGAGATAACACACAGCCTCTGCTCTCATGAAAGAGACCTTTGGGCACCTCTCTGTGCAGTTGTGTTGGGATTCCAAGACCTGAGGAATATGGAAGGGATTCCTCTTCATTGCTGTGCACCTACTGTGAGCCAGGAGCACACTATCTCTGCATGCGGGGTGTTGTCTCTACTCCTCCCAACAACCTACAGTGTAGCTCCTACTGGTGTCCCCATTTTATTGATGAAGAAGAAATCAAGGACTCATATCCCCAATATCTCAATAGAAGACTGTGGTCGAATGTGGGTTTATGTGACCCCCAAGACCCTACACTCTCTGGCTAAGCAGCCTTTTCTACCTGCTGACCTCTTTGTGCCTACAATGTGCCCATCTTCTAGTTCTAGTGAAGGCTGTGGGTGCCCAGGTGGTCAGAGGTGGGACAGATAAGGAGCTGCACACACCATCACCCCCACAAAGGGAAGTTACCCATACTCTGGCTCTGCAGGGAATACCCTCAGGAATAGGTTTACACACACAGGATCCTAGTGCAGGCTCTGAGCTGACACAAACAGGCCAGGCTTCAGGCTTCTAGCACTAAAGCCCAGGGGTTGCGCTATCTGTTCTTAGGTCCATGAGTGCAGAAGGCAGCCTCGCTGCTCAGGGTCACAGCCATGGTCCTTACCGTCTGGTGGGGGAGACATATTCAAATGCAGATTCATCATGATGCACCTGGAGATCAGCACTTCATAGAGAAAGAGGCCAAGTTCTTCAGGGAAAATATCCCTCAACAAACTTTGGTCAAAGGCCTAGTAGTAACCACAACTTCTGCCTGATGGATTAAGAGATGACTTTCTAGAAGGAATGAAACATTGAAGTAGAGAGAGGGAGAGTGGAGTTTCAGGAGACGAGAACAGCAGATACAAAGAGCTGAGATAAGAGGAGGATTATACACAATTTAGGAACAGACCCTGAGACACGAGATTTGAGTGGGAACGTGAGAGAGAGAAAGGAAGGAAGAAAAGGAGAATGATTTTAACAAGCTGTTGAGCACTGTGGACAACAGAAGCCCAGTTCTGCTGGGATCTCTCCATCTGTCATGGCCTGAGGGATGCTTCCCAGGGTATCAACTCTTTGGTCCTATTAGCTTGCCCTGCACTCAGCCCTGGTGTGCTCCTGCAGAAAGAAAGCCCTCAACAGAGAATCACAGGCATTTTCAGCAAACAGGTGAAATCGAAAGCTGAGGGAATATGGGCTGGTCATCAAGAACACCTGCTACAGCATGTCTAGAAGTTTCTTATTTCTATCAATGACTATGCTCCTCAATCTTGTACAAGGAGCAACGCTCACCATAGTTCAGTTGACCACAGTGGAATGATGGAAACTTAGCCCTTTGAGTTACAGGATAAAAAGTTAGGATTCTGCAATATAACTCATGCCCATTCTTCATAGTCTGCAAAAGGAAACATAGACAACAAGTTCCCAGGCCACTATTCTTACCAGCTACCCTATTCCTTCTCCACTTGACTTTGCAGGAACAGTATGTATTTGTACATGATGCCATCCTGGAAGCATGCCTCTGTGGCAACACCGCCATCCCTGTGTGTGAGTTCCGCTCTCTCTACTACAATATCAGCAGGCTGGACCCCCAGACAAACTCCAGCCAAATCAAAGATGAATTTCAGGTATGGACAAAGTTTAAGCTTAGTGACTGTGTTAGTTCAAGTTGTTACAGCAAATTTCCATAGAGTGGTTGAAACAGCAAACATTATTTATCACATTTCTGGAGGCTGGGAAGTCCAAGCTCAAGCTGTTAGATCAGTGTCTGGGGAGGGCTCCCTTCTTGACTTGTGGATGGCTGCCTTCTTAGTGTTTCTTCACATGATAGAAAACAGAGTGGAAGCAAATGCTCATGTTTCTTCTTATGAGGGCACTACCTTCATGACCTAAACATCTCCTAATATTATCACATTGAGGGTTAGGATTTCAACATATGAATTTGGGGTTGGTAGTGCAAACATTCAGGCCATAGCTGTGACCTAACCAGCTTCAGTGACTTTGTGCACATTCATGGGACTTTCTTTGTGAAAATCGATGTGTCTAAGCACTCTCTGTCTTTACAGCTCTAGGCAGCTCCAGAATGCATTTCAGAACATAAAATTCAGAGCCACAAGCAATTATTAACCACTCAGTGATTGCTCCTGCTTGTTTTTAACTGATTGTGTTTTTGAACTGGGGTCTTATTTAGTTCTGGTCCAGGTTGCAAATGGAGAGACTTTTATACACAGAGATGTCACTGGAAGGACTCAGGTTTTCTCAGTATTTTCTTGATGGATTCACAGTGTGGTCTGGAGACCATTATTGGCTTCACCTGAGAGCTTATTAGAACTTCAGAAGCTTGAGCCCCACCCACACCAGTTAAATGAGAACCTTTCATTTAGCAAGATGCCTGGGTGATTTGTATGCATATTAACCCTTGAGAGCCCATCCTAGAGCACAGGTCAGGCCTACCAATTCTGCCGCCTGGAGCCTGTATGGTCAGAGTTGTGGCAACTTTGGTCTGAGAGGCCTGGATATAAATTACTGAGCCAGAGTTTAGCCCTTCATCCTGAGGCCAGTGGGAAGGTCATACTTCAGCATTGGGAGCTAAGAACCAGGCAAGGAGAAGCAAGGATGCCCCGGGACTTGCTTCAAGTCCATGGCCAAGTGCTGAGCAGAAATAGCCCAATACCCCAGTCAGGCCAATACCTTAGTGCTTCTTCAAACAGTCTTTATTGATTTGGAGTTTAGAGTGGGGAACAAGTGCTGAAAGAGGGAAGGACAGAGGACACAGAACCCTGGACATTGCACATAGCATCTCATCTCATCTATTGGCTGGGGAAGTTCAGCTTCAAACTTGCAAGACTTACTCTGCAGAGCATCTGCCCTGCAACTTCCCAGACCTACTAGGCTTGCCTCTGGGAAATCCCCCATCCATCCAGAGTTGCTCATCCAAGCATCCTTCCATCCTCATACAGCTTTCTCTCTGAGAAAAGCAACAATGTTTTCCACATCCCATGACACTTCTGGTGACATTTAACACTCATGAGGGATTCCCTACCCCTGTGCTCATACAGAACCTCCTGACCAGCCCACACTTAACATAGTGCTGGCTGTGCTGACCCCATTAGTTCATATGGTCAGCAGGTGTTTCAAGTGTGTGACTCAGCCTGTGTATGGGTGCGCTGCCCCTGCAGCCCTGGCACACTATAGCAGGGACAAGAGATGGTAGAACATCACCACAGAAGAGGAGCAGGTCCTGGGAAAGGGACAGAAAAGCCAAGATTGGAGGGTAGAAATTGGCTATTTAGGCTAAATTGGAATATCACCGAGTCTTTGTTGTGGGTAACCATCTGAGCAGCACCTGTGTATCCTCCTTTATGCCCACAGACCCTCAACATTGTGACACCCCGCGTGCGACCTGAGGATTGCAGCATCGGGCTCCTGCCCCGGAACCATGATAAGAATCGGAGCATGGATGTCCTGCCCCTGGACCGCTGCCTGCCCTTCCTCATCTCAGTGGATGGAGAATCCAGCAACTACATCAATGCAACACTGATGGATGTAAGCCAAGCCCTGCCAAAAAGCTCCTGGCCAGCATTCCGGGGAAAAGCTTCTTCCCCAAGGGAAGGTGGATGGACCTCAGGGCCCAGACTCCACCAGCCGGCCTCTCCTGCCTCTGACCTCCTGGCCCCAGGGCCTCGGCTCCCCATCCCCAGGATGCTCTGGTTCAAACCTAGACACAGACTGTGCTCCTTCCTGCTCTTTTGCTCACATAAAGAGAATGGAAAGAATAGACAAAAGGCTTAATGTGGCTCCCAAAATACCACAGCAAGTCTATAGGCCTACCCAGCATCCCTGTCTGATCTCCCTCAAGCTGACACACAGCTCGAAGTTCAGTAAAGGGGCATTCTCTGTGCCAACCCTCCAGTAGCTCCCATGCCAGCCCCTAGATAACATTTGTGCAGAGACAAGTATGAGCACATAGTAGGTGCTCAGTATGTGGTTACTGGGCAGATAATGGGAAGTGGTAAAACAAGCACGGTGGGGGGGGGGGAGCAGGTGCATCCTGACTACCCTGGGAGGGGCACTGGCTCCTGCCTTCTCAGTATCAGGCCTGGGAAGGGCACTCTGTGCTGCACTGGCCTGGGATTAGTGTCCCTGCCCCAGTCAGCCCACGCTTCTGCCTCGCATGCATCTCCCCAGGCCTTCCAGTTACTTCTGAATATCATCATTTCACCTCTAATGTACAGATGTGTTTGCAGCAGGAAGGAACCACAGACCAGCTAATCCCAGCTGTGAACTTTCAGCAGAGAAATGAGGCCAAAGAGAGAAATCAATTTGGTTGAGGTCACCTAGAGAATTAATGGCCAAGCCTAAACCCTAGAATTCATTTTGCAAGCCTTCCACCATTTACTCCATCCAGTAAGAGGCAAGCATTGCACCTCCTGAGGCCAAGGACCAAGAACACTGTGACCTGATTGGAATGAGGCCTTTCAGGTGCCCTCCCCACCCCGAATCTGAGGTCCCAGCCAGGCAACCTATGAGGGCCTCCCATCTTACTCAGAACAGACAAGAACATTGGGTGCTCTTTCCTGGGGTCAAGGCCAAATAATTCTATGACCTCTACCTCTACCTCTGATCCTCTTGCACTTTCTTCCCAAAAGTCTCAGGTATTAGAAGCAGGGAAGTGATGGGAGTTTCAATGTCTATCTCAGCTCTCTGGGGCCCTTCCCTGCCCTCTGTTCACAGGGACCCATGTGTTCCATGAAAACCCCGGCCCAGGTCCAGAAGCAGGCAGCTTTGTCTTAGTTATGTCCTGTAGCTGGAGGTGGAGAGACCTCTGGCATTGGCTTAGCTTAGAGCCTTCCAAAGTCAACATATGCATGTGTATATGTGTATGTGTACGTGTGCGTGTATGGTGAGAGATGGGGACCCGGGGTGAACCCACACTGCCAAGTTCCTCCTAACTTTTCCTGCCACTTGTCCCAATACCCCTCCTCCCTTCCTCACCTGAACAAGAATCAAACAGGCTCCTGGATTCTGCTTCGTAGGTTAGATGCTGCCTGGAGCCATATGCCTTCTGCCAAGCTCTGATGTCAATTGTATTTTCTTTGTCCACAGAGCATTTCTACTGTGAGCCATCACTGGGGTCTTTTCCTTTCTTACATTTAAAAAAAAAAAAAAAAAAGTCCTTATCTGTATTCCAGCTCAGTCTGTGCATTATCTGGTAACCATAGCAGCTTTGCTCCTAGCAGAAAAATATGAAGTCCTCTGGGTTAATTTTTAATGTTTCCCCTGGTAAAGGATGATGTTATCCATGAAATGGATTGCCGACTGATCCCTGAAAGCCAGCAGGAGCACGGATCTTGAGCATATTTTCAGATAAGGCTTTGTCAGGCGTGCTGGCCTAGTAGAGCATTTATCACAGAGACAGGAGAAAGGGGAGAAAACCAACACTCCCTGAGACTGGGCCCCATGTCGGACCCTGGGCTTATGCTGTCTCGTTTTGCATTTAGGTATGAACAGTCCCATTTTCCAGTGAGGTCCCAAGGGTCAGAGGATTTCCAGCACTTTGCTTAAGGTCAACTAGCTCAGAAAGAGGGGATCCAAAGATCTGAACCCCAAGTCAGTTGACTCTTAAAGGCCAGATTCCTTTCCATTGCTGGAATTGGCCCAAAGACTGTGCTGTTTATAGCTAGATAGTTTGGCTTTGGGGAAACTAAACGATCTGCCCTCCCAGACTCCCCTCTGACTGTCCACTGGCCAGGAGAAGGCCCTTGGAAGACAGGACCCCCTAATTTGCATGCCTGACATCCACGTTTGCAAGGCTTTGTCCTGCTTCTGCCCAGGGCTCGTGTCCCCCTTCCCTCCCCATCTTACTCTGACTTATAGCTGCACTAGGAACAGCCATCACTCCCCTAAAGGCCCTCCCCTGTGCAAACTTGCCTAGAACATGAGCTATTTTTCAGGTTTTCCAGACCACTCATCAAGTGGACAAGCTCCCCAGTCTCTATAAACACCTTCTCTCAGGGGACTGTGACAAACAGGTCCACATGGAAGTTTCTAGACTCCACAAACCATTTTCTCTGGGCCTGCATTTCCCCATGTGTAACATAGGACTGATTTATTCACTCACTCATGGGAGCTGCCCCAAGTGTCCAGTGTGGGCCAGCCCCAGTGCCCACATCACGGGTGACAGAGGAAGTCACAGGTCTCCACCCTTCCAGGGGACTTACAGTCTGGCTCTTGTTTTCTGGTCTTTTCACATGCAAATCTCATTCAGTCTGTATGACAACTATTCCTTGGGATTTATGATTCCTGTTTTCCAGACAAAGAATCTGAGCTTTGCAGAGATCAAATAACCTGCCAGTGCTTAGCACCCTCTCTTACCACCCCAAAAGGCATTCTACAAGTGATGTTTGAATAGATGACATGATGTATAAATGGGTAGATGGATGGACAGGTGGATGGCTCAGAACTTTAGATGACAAAGCTGAGCTTGAATCCCACATAGCCTGATGCTAACATGTGGGTACTTTCTACTGTGTACAGATGTGAACACAGTAGAAAGTGTAAACACACCAGTTCACAGGACACAGTGCCCTCTTCGCCAGCCCAGCTCAGCTCTCATTCCAGCCTGGGGACAGAAGTTAGCCTCAGACCAGCTCACACCCTCCCTCTATCATAAGCACAGGGACCCAGCATATCCCTTATATCCCAACAGAGCAGCCAATCTGCATCTAGAATCTTTTTCATTTCATATTATAATGCTGATTATTTGCTAAGCTCGAAGATACAAATAATTTATTTGGATAATGCACATCTGAGTGACACTTTCCTAATGAAATGTCTTAGTTTGGAGGAGAATGTGTTCATTATAAGAGGGTCCCTTCTGCCACCAGGGCACCGAGAGATAACAGAGGAGGCAGGTGCTTTGTGTAATCTATTTGGCAGGCTTGGCAGCCTCTGGCAGCTGTCCAGGAGGCATCATCATCAGAATATCACTGATGGATGTGTATTTTATAAAGCCTATGTTGTTCCTTTGTCAGAGCCACAAGCAGCCTGCCGCCTTCGTGGTCACCCAACACCCTCTACCCAACACCGTGGCGGACTTCTGGAGGCTGGTGTTTGACTATAACTGCTCCTCCGTGGTGATGCTGAATGAAATGGACACTGCCCAGGTAGGAGGAGGCCCAGCCGCTACCCCAGGCAGGGCTAGGTGGGTCAAGGGAGCGGTGCCCTAGGCTTGAAACAGCATGTGCTGGGTCTCCCCCAGCTAGCTGCCCTGCAATGGCCAATGTCCAGCTGTGAGCAACAGGGGAGCCTATTCTGTTGCCTGCTGGGCTCTGGTGCCCCCACAACCCCTGCTTATGAGCTTTGTCCAACTCCCCCCAGGGCCAGATTCTATTGCTTCCTCCCCCACCACCTGGTGCCCTTAAAGACCAACAAAAAAGGCCACTGGGGCAGGAGCAGAGGGAATGTGAGGAGAAAGGTCAGAGGTAGAACTTGGGATTTTGCTTTAAGAGAAGCAAGGAGCCACTGTCATTTTGGAGCAGAGGAGTGACATAATTTGACTATCTGGCCTCAGTTTCTGGAGCCCACACCTCTAGGGCAGGGCAGCCGTTCTGGGGTGAGGGACCTGAGAATAGCCTTTCAGATTTTTTAAAAGCTATCCCTTCACTGCTTTGAAGAAAAATCAAAGTAACTCAATGCATTCCCGTGTGAGTGCCGGCCTTGTGCCAGCCTTGGGTAGGAATGAGAATGTTTTAAAACAGATCTAAGCAGTAGTCTCAGCCATCCCAATGTTCCCAGGTCTTGCTGCAGAGACAGAGAAAATTGTCCCAGGCTCGCGTGGGACACGTATAATAGAGGTCAGCAGCGTGAAGTGCTGTGCTGGCCAGGAGCAGGGAGCAATTAATTCTGCCCAGAGGGTGAGGGAAGGCTTCAAAAAGAAGGTGATGCTGGCCTTGAGGAAGGCAGAGGAGCTATAGGCATCTGGGGGCTGAACAAGCTGGGAAAAGGCATTTCAGGCAGAGAGAACAGCAGAGGCAGAGGCAAGGGTAGGGGATGTGTGTTTTAAGCTTGTTTGCAGAACAGCGTCTGTTCCAGTGTGGCTGGGGCTCCGGGGATGTCAGCAAGAGAAGAGGGTAGTGAGGCTGACAGGAACAGCAAGTGACCAGCTTGCACAGGGCTGCCCCCCACCCCTGGGCCAGGCTAAGGAGCTCCAGCCTTGAACAACAGCATAGGAAGCATCAGAGTTTTACTGTGTAAGCCACAGAATCCTTTCTATAAACAGAAGCTTTCACACAAGCCCAATATAGGAAATAGGCACGATGGACAGCTGCTCATGGCAAAGCAGGAGGCAGGGTGGGGGCCACTAACAGTGTTCCCAGCCTTCTCTCAGTGTCTGTCAGAGACCCAGCCTCTCTGGGCATCTCTGTGACATGCCTGGAGTTCCCAGATGCACAGTTAGAAACACCTACTGTACAGGGAAGAGAGACACTGTGGGCGTTCACAGCTGTGTGCAGAGCCGAAGCTCCTGTTTGAAAGCCAGGTCTGGGGGCCAGACAAGGGGCAGACCTGGAAACCAAGGAGCCTGGGAGAACAAAGTTGCAAATATACAGAAAATAAAGGTGGTGACCCAACTGGGGAAGTGACAGGGAGGCGAGAGAACTGGAATTGGATGCAAAAACATCTCTAGAGTTGCAGGTAGCAGTTGCAGGTGGGAGGTGAATGAGAAGGACAGACCTCCTTAACCGCAAGTTGTACAGTCTGGACAATCATGTGCCAAGGATACAACTGGCCCACATGGGAAAGGCAGGAGGGAGGGGAAGGTGCAGAGAAGCAGAGGAGCAGGGGACACGGCCAAGTGCAGCTTGGGATGTATCTGTGAGAAATGTTCAGGAACGAGTCCTTTCACCCAAAGGTCCATATCTATAAGCATCTGCGAGTGACACAGACAAAGCACAGCATGAACATTCCCATCGCTCATACAACTTCTATTCTAAAGGGGGAGTCAGACAATAAGCAACCAACACTCGACCGTGAACTGAATTACATGTTCGAAGGTGACAAAGTATTTGGCAGAAGGAAATAAGAGGTCAGGATGGGGACGATCACAAGGCTGGGTCTGGGGCCTGGGGTGTAATTGCAACAAGGGAGAAGATGGTGTCTAAACTTGGACCCGAAGGAGGGGAGGGAGCAAGCAAAAGGCCTCTCCGGCAAGAGTGTCCCGGGCCCCTGCACCTGGCCATGAGGCAGACACGCACGTGGTGGCTTAAGGAACAATATGGAGCCCAGTGGGGCAGGTGCAGAGGGAATGTGGGCAGAAGAGCAGAAAATGAAGTCAAGGGACCACAGAGCTTATAGGGAGAAATAGGGGCTCACTCTGAGAGAAACGGGGTGCCACTGACAGGAATTAAGCAAAGCGGTGACATAATTTAACTTTTTAATAAAAGCATCCCTCCAGCTGCTGTGTTGAGAAGAGATTGTGGGTGCCGGGAGGGGGAAGGCTGATTGCTGAGGATGGAAACAGAGAGAACAGAGAAGACGCTGCTATCATAATCCAGGTGGCAGCTGGGGGCGGCCTGAACCAGAGGGGCAGCAACAGAATGGATTCTGGATATATCTCAAAGGTAAAACCAACCAAATATCTTGACAGATTGCACATGTGAGAGAAAAAGAGGGATCAAAGGATAATTCCTAGGTTTGAGGCCTGAACAATGAAGGCTGGAAACAGAGATAACTAGGGAAATAAATAAATTCCCATCAAACAGAGCATTCTAGAAAGTTCCCTGCAAAATTTTGGAGTCAAAAGACAATGCCACCCTATTCCTCTAACTGAAGCAGTAAAACAGCAAACAGCAAACTCAGCTCGTGAGCCCAGGGATGGAGTCAGGCCCCTGAAAGGCCGTTTGCTCTCTCTTTTTCAACATTTTTTCTGCCAAACTGGAGCTTGGCCACAGAGGAACACTGTCAAGGAAGTTCACTGAGGAACAAGGGTCAAGATCGTTGGCTAAAGCTCCCCTTTCCAGCATGAGTCCTGCGTGGAGAAAGGATCTTACAGGCCCAGATGTTGGTACAGCCTTTGAGAACTGATTTTCTAAATGCAAAAACATCAGGCTCAGAAGTGCCCTGAGGTTGGCTGCCATATGCAGCTGGGAAGCATGCCCTGAAATCGGCAGATGAATAGAACACTTATTGATATAAATATCATCACCACAGCAGCTGGGCACCTCGCAAAAATAAGCAATGACACAGCGTGTCAGAAAAGCTGCCCTGGGCACCTGGAGGGGCGGTTCTCTGAAGTGGCATCAGCATTTGTCTGCCAGCTCGCTTGTGCCCAGGCAGCTCCTGGCTTGGGCCAGCCCAGCAACATGGACAGCCCAGCAACATGGACAGGACCAGGGTATCACTAGGTCACTCCTGAAGACCAATGCCAGGTCCTGTGGTTTGACCAAGAACCATAAAGGCTCATGTGCAGGGTAGGGCAGGGCTACCTGTAAATTGCAACAGAATGAGGTAGAGGAGAGGGTGTGGCCCCACACAGGGCTTTATTTGCACTGCTGGCTAAATCTGACACTGCTCAGAATCCTACACTACTTCATTTAATCAGTCCTCCCCAGGCACAAATGTTCTTCCATTCTTGCTGTTCAAAGATTATTAGGACCAATGGGGGATCAGGATAAAGACTGTCAAATTTCTGCATTCTACCTTAGGGATTTTTTTAGCTCTTTAGGACTCCAGAGACCTGTGGTCAGGTTTGTAGGACACAATCCTAGAACCACCACATGCATCCTTGGTTTCTCAGACTCAGCACTTTAAAAACACCTCTCAACCACATGCAGCTGTGTTGACAAGGTCTCTTCCAGCTTTGCAGCTCCATGGATAGACCAGAGTCCATGGGGAGCTGGCACCAGGAAGAAGCCCCCTTTGCAGTCATGATCAGGAGCTCCCCTCCATACCAGTCATGGAGTAGGTCTGCGTGGCAGACAGAATCACAGCCCCCCAAAGATCCTAATCCCTGAAACCTATAGACGTGTTATTGTACACAGCAGAAGGGACTTTGCAGATGTGATGAAGTTATGGATCTCGAGATGTGGAGATTATCCTGAATTTTACAATCAGGCCCAATGGAAGAGTCTTTCTAAGAGAGAGAAAAGTGGATCAGAGTAAGTGGATGGCAATGTGATAACAGAGCAACAACTGAAGAGATTCAGCCACCAGCTGAGGAACGCAGGCATCTTCTGGAAGGGACTGCAGAAAGGAAAGAGGCTCTGCTGATAGGTCGATCTTAACCTCTGAACGCTCATTTCAGATTCTGAGCTCCAGAACCGTAAGATGATAAATCTTATTTGAAGCCACGGACAGCCATAGGAAATTCATACAGGCAGGAATACTGAAGCTGGAAATTCAGAGCCAGAGTAATTGGGATCAGAGCCAGAATCAGCATTGGGTGTTAGAATGAAAAGTGGTTTGATCTGGAGAAATTCATGTCTCCACCAGGATCCAAAGTCAGAGCCATCAGGAGCCATGAGGGAACAGGATGTGGAAAGCCACAGGTAAGGGAAAGGTCCTCTTCCCCAGCTTGGGCAGTCTTGGTGACCCAGAGAGACGTCTTTAAAGGTCCAGGAGCATCATTTGACCATTCATTCAGCAACATACACTTGTCAAGAAGCTACCATGTGCCAGGCACAGATCTAGACGTGACAGGACAAAAGAGGCATGAAAAACTTCCCAGCCGTGGAGCTGGCATTCTCATGAAGTGCCACCTGCCCCCTGCTTTCTCTTTGACATCAGAAAGGATAAAATCTTCTTCATCTGAAGTTATCTCAGCAAGCCCCTCAAGACCATGAAGCAAAGAGATGAGAGAAAATGTCCAGGGGGCATGTCCCACTGCCCTGCAGCTCTGCGGACAGCTATTTGTGGAATCCAGTGGGGCCTGGACACCCCACCAGCCTGGAGTCAGGTTTAGGGTCAAGGAGACCCCCCCTCACTTTGGATACCTCCACGTAATGAGTGCAAGTGTTTCAGCACTCCCTGAATATTCTGTTGATTTATTACTTGGCTACAATGGAAGTATGCCCTGAGTAGTTTCTCATTATATTACTTGCCACTAATTCTAGGGAGCACCTTTACCTAGCTTCAGTCTTAGAGATTTTATAATCCAAGTGTCATCAAACACCTTTCAGCATTTCCCATGTCTTCCCTCTATGGATCCATTATTTGGAAAGCTTTTATTTCCCAAACTCTATTTACTAATTAATTGTTTTCCACAAATATAACTGTAACCATGAACTTCTGATCTGTAGGCCATATGCAGAACCAACAAGAGATGCTCTAATTCTAGCCCAAAGCCAAAGACTTGGTTTGCTGTACTTCAGAATAACAGGGAGATAGCACACTGGCTTTTCCTGCTAACGTTAACACACCTGATTTTGCAAATCACTGATTTCAGAAAACTGTGACCCTAGCAGAGAAAGGATTTGTCCTAGGTCACATGAACCACTGCTGACTTGAGCCCAGGGCCTCCTGCCAGAGATGGTGATGATTCTTACCATCGTTATAACAGGATGTACGGGCCCCAGTGTCCAGTGATCACTAATCTCTGGCACCTGAATATATGGAGCAGACAGGAATGTTTTCTTACTTTACATTCAAGAGTCCATAGCTTATATACAAGCTGAGTTTTCCAGTTCTGAGGCTGTCCTCACGGAATGCCTGAAAGATCGGGGGGTGCAAAGGCATGTGGAAAGTTGAGGGAGGATGGGTAGGTCCAAGGACAAAGGGCAGGCTGTGATGCATAGCCATGGAAGGGAGCGGGCAAGCTTCTCGTCCTCCTAGGAGCAAAGCAGAGTGCTATTTCAGAGATGTCTTTTCCTGTTGTTGTGCCTGCAGGGCAAATAGCAAGCATTGCTATCCCCATTTTTATCTCTGCTTGTGAAAACACAGCCTAATGTGCCAGCAAAATACACAGAATGCGGAGCTCTGCCTCCCATCCTGCCATGGGTCTGGCTCTGTGAGAGGCTTGTGTTACCCCCAAGAATAGTGGGGGTAACAGTACAGGAAATCTGGGCTCAAAAGATCCAGTTTCACATTGTAGCCTTACCCCTTCCTTGCTGTGTTGCCCTGAGCCAATTTCTCAACTTCTCCAAGCCCTGATATCAACCTCTGTTAGATTACTAAAACCTGGAGGCCAGCCAAGTTCACTCTATCTTTGAAGATTTTAACAAATTTAGCTCTGTTCCCTACTCGGCATCCTGTAGGAAAACCCAAAGTCTACCCCAAGATTTCTGAGGACTGCAAGCGGGTCCCATTCTCACATTAACGTCCAGGTTCCAGCTGAGGCTCCATGGTGGAGGGTCAATGAGGTGTCCTCATTCCCACAGTGCCCATGACTTAGGTCGAACTTCCTTGGTCAGCAGCTGCATATCTTCCCCTAAGCCTATCACCCAAACCATTCTCTTGCCCTGTCTACCTCCCCTTCCGTTCCTCTGTTCTCAGCTCTTCCCTTGCCTCCCCCAAAGTGGTTCCTTTCTTTTTTGTTGTTGTTGTTGTTGTTGTCCTAGTCTCAGTTGATGTCAACCTTCTTTACACCCCCTTCTGCCCTGGACTCCACCAACTACTCTTAATGGGTGATTGGTTTAGTCTCAGTTGATATCACCCGTCTTCGACCCTGCTGCTGCCTTCAAATCTACCAACTACTCCTAATGGGTAATTGGTTACCCTAGTGTCCATTGGTATCAACCTTCTTTACCCCCCCGCCCCCGCCTTAGACATCTATGGTACATATTTTTATCTATAATAAAAAAAAAGAAAAGAAACAGAAAACAAACAAACAAACAAAAAACAAACAAAAAGGAGTACTTGGTAGAGTCCAAGGCAGAAGTGGGTGGGCAGGTGGGGACAGAAGATCAGTGATACCAACTGAGACTAAAGCAATCACTCATTAAGAGTAGTTGGTTCCTTTCTTAAGATACAAATTTCAGCTGTCTCCTTAGGACCTCTTTCTAAAACCTCCCCTGAGCCTTGCCTCTGCCCCACCAAGAGTCATCCCAGAAACAAACTCTGATGCAGCTGTTACTCCACCAGCTACATGGAGACCCCATCAGCACTTCCTGTAGAGAGACAGGCAAATGTACGTCATTGGCTGTCCTGGGGTCCCTTTCTCAGTCCCTTGCCTCTTCATCCTTTCACCCACAATCTGTCATCGTTAACTGGCCACATTGTCAAAGCCAATTATACATTTTTGGATCTTCATAGAATGTGTTTAAAGGAATCTCAGAATTGCTGATGTGAATTTGAAAAACAATTCAGAAAATTCTTTTATTTTTCTCCCCTAAAAGTACCAATTCCATTCACCTGTAGGTGGCCTGAAGCTGGTCTCCCCCCTGCTGGGTCACTTTTAAGGGCCCTTGGTAAGGGAGTCCTGCATTTCTGGAGCTACAACATTACTTGCCCTTTCCATTTCTTTAAAGTATTTTTTTTAATTAGTGAAAGGCAACTAAGGTGTACCAAAATATGCTTTAAAATTGTTTATTCCAAAAATTAGGATGCCAGTTTTCACTCAGCTCATCAGAGCATGTTTATTCCAGTGGCTAACAAGCATTCTGATTCCATCAGCAAGAAAAAGATGTTGAACGAGTGAGGTTACCTCTGTGTTTGTTATATTTCATGCATGAACTTGCACCCCTGATGGACATCTTTTCATGGCCCAAGAAGCTCTGGGATCACAATGTGGAATGATGTGTGGCAGCCATTCCAGGGCTGTCCACACAGGCTTCACAGCTTCTGCTTGGCTTAACCTGCTCTGACAACAAATAGCAAATGCTCCTGTTTTTCTGAAAGAAGCACAGTCATTTCTAAATCATCAGCGACAATGGGACTGGCTTCCTTTCTCAAGTATGGTCACCACCACCTGATATTGACAGTGGTGAGGTTTGTCCCTTCAGGCAACACTGCCCCACCCCCAGACCATTGGGAAAGACAGGGTTGGAGAAGTCACTTAGTAGGAGGTGAGACAGAAAGTCAGTTAGTCCAGATTCAAGGCTAAAGATTGTCAATCTAATAAAAGACAAAAAAAAAACAAAAAAAAAAAAAAACAACCAACCAACAACACAATAAAACAAAAAAGAATGTCAATCTGTTCTTGGATCAGCCCACTTCACAAGTTTTTTTATCCAAGGACGAAAATACCAAGGTTGCATTGAGTATATGTGAGGTCTCAAGATCATCTAGGTCCTCCTGGTCTTAGAGAACCAAGTGGGCTTCCTAGAAACCCTATTTTCTGGGCTCTAAGAAACCATGAGTCTCCCCGTCCCCAAGAGTACATGTGCCTCCATGGATATCTATGATCTCTGTTTCATTTTTATGTGAACCAGAAGGCAAGGCTTAGTTCTTTGCTAGTTTCTGCAGGAAATCCATGTACTCTGAGCATTGCACATGCTTATTAAAAACCTAGAGAATATTTAGGAGTTGATATATTGAGTTACCTTATACCCTTCATTTGTTCCTCTGTGCTCCCAACCTTCTTTTATCTCCAGGGTCTTTCAACTTGCTAGAGTATCTATAGGTCTCTATTGAAATACAAGGTCACATATCCAAGTTGCCATCCATCTTCAGAGCTACAGTCAGCTGGTCAAGAATTTTCACAAGGGTAGCTCTTTGGGTATTACCCTAAAGCAAAGTTTTCATGGGGCTACTCAGTGGAGGAGGAAAAAAAACCCGTATCTTTATCCATCCTGTTTTGAGTAATCCTCCTCGCCACCTAATATTTACAGCTCACATTTATTGAGTCCTCACTAGATACAGATTCTTATGCTAAAGTGGACATTAAAACTGGAGAAGCTGAAAGATCTGGCCACATCATTCAGCTCAAAACTAAGAAAGCTGGGATTTGAACTCAACACACTTGGAGAAGGGGCCCCAACACATTTTCCCACTTTTTGCTGCATGGGTCAAAGTGGCAGCACCCACTCAGTGTAGCTACAGCCCTTGAGCACCAGGACAGTCTTGAACTGAGCTGGAGAGGGTATTGCTTGTCACTTCTTTCTCTCACTTTCCGGGGCTCGATTACGTGCAGTGTCCAGGGGACTCAAGTACCACATCTGCCCGCACAGCACCCTGCAGAATGTCACCCCATTTCTGCTGCTGATGTGGTCTCACCACTTAGGGAATCTGGGTGAAAGGATAACTCTGATTTAGGATTAGAAAGGCCCCATGACCTTTCCCAGTCCCTTGGGCATTATGGGACAGTGACCCAGAAAATCAGATGCAGAGCAGTGTCTTGAAATACAGGAGGCTTGTTTGAGGCATAGTGGAACCTATTAGCTTGAGAAATTGGTCTGGAAACCTTATTAAAAGAGACAAATCATTCCATATTCTCTTCAGACTGAAAATATTGGGGGTAATAGGCTTTTCCTGATGCCTCAAGTCCATGCACCTCATGTCAGGATCACAGCCAAACTCTGGCAAGGCTAAATTCCATGCACATGATAAGGGCAATTATTTTTTTTAGTGGGCAGTTCTGATTAAGTCTGATTTCTCTGGCCAGCTGCAGACTTATCTAGACCAGGGCCTCATTACTGTGAAGGTTGCAAGGCAGAAGAGCCAATGGCAAAGAGAAATGAAGTTCAAATTGTGGATTTGTCATTATTGCACAGTTCAGCAGATGATTGCCCAGCCATGGAGGCTGCCGAGACCTCCCCCTGACACACACACACACACACACACACACACACACGCGCGCACACAAATCCTTTCTCAATATGCTCAATCAACCCCCAGTGGAGATACTGGGGAAGCCAGGCACCATTGCACTATGCAAATGAGCCTTGCATACCTTTGCTATTTAAAGGGGTGCTAACATGTATGTGTGCATACACACATACACATACACACAGAATGGAATCATTCAAATGTTTATGTTTTATTAATATTTTTGTTTTCATTGAGCACTGATGAGTTTAATAATAGTATTAATCACTGAAATTGAGTGAATGCGTATTTTGTACCTGCCACTGTCATAAGGGCTTATTTATTTGAATTAACTCCTTTATGCTCAGAACAACCCTATAAAGCAGGGACTGGCAAAATTCTTCTGTAAAGAGGCAGATAGGAAACATTTTAGGCTTCACAGGTGATACAGGCTTTGTTGCAACTACTCAACTCGGCAATTGTGTCACAAAGGCCATCATAGACAATATGTAAAGTGTATGTAGTAAGTGTAGCGAGGTTTTGACAAAACTTAATTTGCTGTATTGGGCCTCTGGGCCATCCTATGGCAACTACTGCTATGAGTGAGTGATGTTATTCTGCAGGTAGAATTTTGGGTTCCCACAGCTAAAAGGTGTGAGGTGTGGCATTTCTGTCTCCTACATCCTTCTTCCTCCCAGCCTTTCCCTTCCAGTTCTAGTTCTGGAGGAAGGAGAGAGTTAAAGACGTTGAGTCACCTCTGCCAATCTAACCCTTAGTCTGCAAGCTTAGGATAGGCTGTGGCAGACCCCACTGAGAGACTTGATCTCAAGCTGCTCTCAGAATCATTGGTGGGTCATGGTGAGTCTTGCCTGTATCTTCAAGGCAACCCCCAGGTGGAGAACTTTCTAACATATAACCTCTTCGTCCCTAGCAAGCCTGCAGCCCAATCTTAGCTCTCCACTGTGCCCCAACTCTGGGGCCCATTGATCTAGGCAGTGACCATCTCTGTGCCCCTGGGGGATCAGGAATTTGAGGGAGCATGCCTCCTCCCTCTATGCTGCCACATACCCCACCACCCATCTCAATTCTTTCCTCAACTAAAGTCATCTAGTGGTTCAACAGATGCAAGGCAGTGAGGTATCTGTCTCTCCTTCTTGATGACACTCGTAAGCTTAAAGAAGAATTTGTGATCTTAGGCTGAGGTTTCTCAATCTCTACTGCTGATAATGGGGCCAGATAACTCTTGGAGGGGAGAGCTGTCCTGTGCATTGTAGGATTAAACAGCATCTTAGCCTCTACTCACTAAATGCCCATATCAACCCCTAGATGTGACAATCAAAAATGTCTTCAGACATAACCAGATGTCCCCTGGGGGTAAAAAACAGCCTCAGCCTTAGACTGAGAGGAAACCATTTCTACCTTTTGCTCTCCATTGTAGGTTCTAATTCCCAATTCCAGGTAAACAGGAAAAATCACAGGGACGATCTCTCAACACCACGTGATGCTATCTTTTGGTGCAAAGCAAGTATCATTCCCCACTTTAGGTATGAGAAAACTGAGTCCTGGGTCACACAGTAAGGAGCAGAGCCTAGATTTGGACCCAAGACTGTCTGACGTCAAACCTATATATTTTTAAAACTACTCATGATCTGATAATGAATGAGCTTTGTGAAGATTTTCCAGGAAGAAGGAAAAGTTTGCCATATTTATGTGGTGAACAAACAAGAAGATTGTATCTTCCCTTCCCTCAATGTGTTCTACCTAATCCTGACAGCAGGGATTCAAGGTGGGTATCATTCTCCCCATTTTATAGATTAGGAAACTGAGGTCCAGCAAGCCTAAAAATGGTTTGAACTCAAGATGGCAAAGGCTTGGCATTTCAATTCCACAGGGGAAGCTGAGTCTGAGTTCCTACACACCACTCTGCCTTTCCAGCCAAGGTGTCCAGCCAGCAATAAGAAAAGTTTGGCAATCAGTGAGACTGACGCCTGCCACCCTTTACCCTTGGCTTCCTTCTTTGATGTCTTTTCTTATCTCAGCTCTGTATGCAGTATTGGCCTGAGAAGACCTCTGGGTGCTACGGGCCCATCCAGGTGGAGTTCGTCTCCGCAGATATCGATGAGGACATCATCCACAGAATATTCCGCATCTGCAACATGGCTCGGGTAAGCACAGGGCCACCGTGGCATGCTGTGCCCCTCCACCCCACAGCAGAGGGAGGCTGCGGGAGAGGATCTGCTGAGCCATCCAAGTGTCTCTGTCACTCCCTCCTGATAATCCCTTCCTCGGGAAGAGATGCCTTTGCTGATTCCCGCTCCACACCCAGCAACAACAAGGACACAGAGATTCAAAGAGCAGCCTCCAGCCTGCCATCTGCCTGTTTCCCAGCACACCTGCTGCCATGTAGACAAAACTCCACAGACATTAGCTCTTCCCCACTGTGTCATACTCTTTTGGCAGAGTTGATATGGCCTTTGTTTGGATCCAGTAAGATTTGGGCCAGGTCCTGCAAACACTGAGAGGAAAAATAATTAGTTGCTTCCATGAGGATATTCCCTTGCTGAATGGAGGCAAATTGTGTGGCAGGGAGCATTAGTAATCTGTGAATAGTGGTTAACTAAAGCAACTTTGGTCTCTACTGGGGATCCAGGGGGATGGAACTCAGCCCCTACCCTTAGAACTCAATACAAAAGGAGAAAGTGAAATATGCTCTAACATGTGAGTCTCAGGGATAGAGAACTCTGCTCAGTAGAGACAGAGAAGGTTTTCCTAAGAAAAGGGATATTGGAATTGGGTTTTGGAGGCTGAATAGGAGTTTTCCAGATAGAAGCTCAGGGCATTCAGAGCAGGAGAATCAATGTACATAAAGGTATAGAGATAGGTGTATAGTCTGTGACTCTCCCTGAGGACATGGCTTAGATCCGTGGTATCTGGAAGGCTTGCATTCCCAGCAGAACAGCCCTAACAGCTTCTCTATTCTCAGCCACAGGACGGTTATCGTATAGTTCAGCACCTCCAGTACATCGGCTGGCCTGCCTACCGGGACACGCCCCCCTCCAAGCGTTCTCTGCTCAAAGTGGTCCGACGGCTGGAGAAGTGGCAGGAGCAGTATGATGGGAGGGAAGGACGCACTGTGGTCCACTGCCTGTGAGTACTGGGGAGGCGTTGCCGGGGCAACGGGGTGATAGGTGATAGAGCATCCTAGAGGATACTTCTCAACATCCCTTAAAGGCCAACAGCAGTGTATTCAAAGGAATTACAATCCTTTAATGCAATTTGGCTGCCAATTTCTCATCCTGAACTCTTGTTATATGACATATTATTGATGCAAAACCTGGCGACCTTTCCATAAACAAGGGAGGGGATTGGTCTGCCACTTATGCTCCCGGTAGGAGGTGAGCCATGCTCTCCAACAGGAGGCACACTGTGTCCTGCCAGTACCAGGAAAGCTCAGGACAAAGTGGGTTCCACTGACCAGAGCCACCTTTATTATTTCCCAAAGAAGGAGGAGGAGGCAGAAGAAAAGAAGAAAAGGGAAGGTGCAGATTAAGTGAGCTTACTTTAGGCCAGACGTTTTAAATGGACCGTCTCATTCTGTTTGTGAGGTAGACAGCATTTTGTAGTGGGGAAATGAGGCATAGACAGGGTAGGGTGATCAGGTAAGGTCACCAGGAAGTCAAGACAGGAGCCATGGTTTGCAGTCACTGGGCTCTGAGCTAATGCACCATCCTAGCCCACACTGCCCCTGAGTAAGCCAAAGGACTGGTCCATGGTGTCTTCCTCCTGGGGCACCTCTACTATGGGCTTAGTGGGAACAGGAGACACAGTGGGGAGGCACTGCCCTGAGGGGCTGATAGACAGATTCAAAGGGCCCTGGAAATAATGTTTACCAGAGTCACGGTGGGCTCAAAACCACCTGTGTTTAGAGCTCCCTAACTGGTGTGCCTGAGAGCCTTTACCTCCTGTCTTTGAGTAAGCATGACCGGGTCAGATGAACTCTGATCCACAATGCTGGGTAAAGGTCAGGAACCTTAGAAGACTGCGGCTAACCAGTTGTACAGCACAAGAAAACCACCTAATTTTGTGACCTCTGTCCAGTCTATCCAGTGGATATGTTGAATGAGATAATCTTCAGATCCTATAATGCTTTGACATGAAAGGGTTAGAAAATAAATGTGATCTATCTGCCAACATAGATAACAAGAATGTCATGGTAGCAAATATGCAAATGATGTAAATGTAATTACTTAAAAGAGCAAGGGTCACGATGTCTGCCATAGGCGTCTAAAGTGACCACGGGGAAGGATTCTATAAAGATCTCAGACCCAAAGCAAATCTGCAGCCATAACAGCTGTATGTCGAATGTTTGACGCACAAAGATTCACTTTACTTCTTAGTAAATGATTTGGGGAGAATTTTAGAAGACCTTCATCTTTCAAAATGTTGCGTTGAAGAATCTGAACCAAACAAATATTTTTCAGAACAAATATTTCTAGAGTCTGCAGAGGCTTTAAGAATATCTAACTGACCTCAGAATTGAGTTCAGTCTTCAAAACCAGCTAATTGTTCTCCCTCTGTCAAATGGGTAATGCATATACACATTGAGAAAGCTGGGAGCTTATAGGAGGTTAAAACACACACACACACACACACATACACACACACACACACATACACACAGGGCTTAACCTCCTTCCCAAAGGATGCTAATCTCGCACTGAAGTTTGGAGTCTAGGGAGATGCTGTGTGGTGTCCCATGCCAGGTCTATGGGTGACATCAGCCAGTCCAAGCTGTCTCTGCCCTTGTCCCAGAAACTGGTGGCTAGTTTCCTGCAAATTAATTCCTACTGCCTCTAATTCCTTCCCACCCATTCAGATAGCCTTGCCGTTGACACAGAGCCACACCCACCCCTTCAGGTCTCACACCACAGGGCCCCGAGATGCCTGTGTCCCCCCACCTCTTCCTCTTGGACCATGTTATTCTTGCTTCAGAAAATGCTAGTGCCTCCTTCCTGGAGGTCCCTCTCTTTGCTGCCCTTGTGTTAGTTTTTAGCCTGCTTTTCTTGCAGGAGTACATTTCTTTCTGTGTCTTCCCCCCAACCAAGATGGCCAATAGTTTGAACCAAAGGAAAGCACAGGGGTGGCCTCTGCCAACAAAGACCTTGGCATCCTTGAGGGCCACAGACTCCTTATAGACCTTGAAATGCACCAGGCATCAGGCAGTGAATGGAGAGCAACTATCTGTGCTTAAAACATCTGGCTGCTAGGTACCCTGTAGATGAAACATCTGGGAGATGGACTGCGCATCTTAGTTTCCATCCAGATGTTCTTCAGACACAGACCATTACATGAAATCATTAGTTACTCTTGGCAACATGCCCAGGAGTTCTGAATCAGAAAGATTCCTAAAAGGACTTTCTGTAAAGAGTTGGAGGGGTGTTCCCATGAAGATGACTTATGGAGCTTCAGAAAGAAAGAATAACAGAGGCACGGCCTTGCCACATGCCCTCTGTCCTGTGCACAAGATCAGTAGGTAGGGACTTGCTTAAACCAAGATGTACAGTGGAGACCTGTCATTTCAGCAGCCTCTCAGGCCAACCCCAGCCCCTGCCTCCAAGCCTGGGCTGGCTGGTCCTAGGCTAATAGAGCATTGCTGCCCTTAGGGAAAGATGGGAAGAACCAGTAGGAAAATCGTCTGGAAATTTCTATTGCCTCCATCAGATGTATAGATAGACCCAGAGCATCCTTTGGACAAGGCACCATGTGTACAAAGACACAATATTATCCTGCCCTGGGAGTTGGGGTCAGTGTGTCTTGGGAGTGACTATATCAGGCTCATAGAACCAAGGAGACATCAAGCTAACTAAACTCTCCAGGGTCATCTAGCCCAACCCCTTTATTATGTGAATGGAGAACTTGGGGCCCAGACAGGGGAAGCGATTTGCCCAAGGTCAGAGCAGGTTCATGGCGTAGATGAGACTCACACTGTACCTTGTGGCTCATGCTGATGTTTTCACCAGTGCCTTCCTTGCATTGTCTGGGGCAGCCACTCGCCACTGCTACTTCTGCAGCTTTAGGGTCAGCAGCAGCTGGGAGACCTGGGGATGGGGCTGACCTCTCCACTCCTGTGTTTAGGAATGGGGGAGGCCGCAGCGGGACCTTCTGTGCCATCTGCAGCGTGTGTGAGATGATCCAGCAGCAAAACATCATCGACGTGTTCCACATCGTGAAAACCTTGCGAAACAATAAATCCAACATGGTGGAGACCCTGGTAAGTGTCCCAAGAGCTGTTCTCCTACAGCCAGGGGCCGGCTGTAGTTCCCTGAGCCAAGGACATCGCATAGTAAAGATTCTCAACAGCCAGGGTCTTATTGAAGACGGACATTCTGTGCCCTTAGCAAACAAGTTGCTCAGTTTCTTCCCCTCCTGATCCCCACAACTTCTCATTCCTGCAGGGAAATCCAAATATTAATCTTGACATACCTACTTTGTTTTACTTTCTGCCCATTCCTTAAGAAAGGGTCATTAATTCAGGCTTAGAGGAAAGGAGCCTGGATTAAATGGAATGCGAATATGTTTTCAATTCAGTCCAATTCTATTCTAATTCATTTATGCTAATTCTTACAGTTTAGAGCATTGAACTAGGACACTGTGGAGGAAAGGACAGTGCAGGGAGTAGGCAGGCAGTGCCCACAGACCCACACAATCAGGCCTGGTGTGGTGGTGGAGACAGACCGTAGGCAAGGAACTTGAACTATAAAGGTCTTCAGACCTATTGAAGTGTGGACCCATTCAGATCAAGGGTCTGTGCAAGGTGTGATCCACAGACCAGATTCACCTGTGAGCTTGTTATAGCCCCTTGAGTCCCACTCCAGGTTTCCTGAATCAGAACATACATTTTTAAAACATTCTGGAGTGCCTTGTATGCACATCACAGTTCAAGAAGCACTGTTGTACCAAAAAAACAAAGGGAGTGACCCCACCTAGGCATTCACGAAAGCTCAGGTAGAAGCAGGAAGGACACCAGATGCAGATAATACTGAGTTGACTAAGTGTGGAGGTAGACGAGGTTTTCCCCCAAACCTGTATCTTAAAACTAAATGCATTTTCCTTTTCTTTTCCATCCCTCCCTTGTCTCCTGCCCTCCTCTCAGGAACAGTATAAATTTGTATATGAGGTGGCACTGGAATATTTAAGCTCCTTTTAGCTCAATAGGATGGGGAATCTGCTGGAGCCCATAGGCTGCTGCGGCTGAGCTCCCTTTTCTGTGACTGGCAGTGACCAAGGTGGCACCCCTGCCCAACTCCAAGAAGACGACTGATGGCCCAATGTCCGCGGTGGGCTCTGCACCTTCTGAGGGGTCTCCCAGAGTGGTGGGAGATGCTGCTGTGCAAGGCCCAGGCTTCCCTCCCACCCTGACCAGCCACAGCCATGGGCCCAAGCAGAAGTGCGCTCCCAAGCAAGGCCTCCAGTTTTTGGTTCCCAGACCGTTTGCTTGTGTTTGTTCTGAGTTTGTGAACCTTGTGGTGGCCAACCGTGCTGGGGCTGGGGAGTGGGGAACTCAGCAATGCCTCTCCTGCCCTGCTTCTAGGAGGGAAGGAGATGTATGTTCTGCTCCTCTGAGTCATGGAAAAGATTAGCGTTCTTGGGGCTAACTGCTCTGCTGCCCCCTGCAATCGCCTTCAGGGGCCTCTGGCACCAGACACTTGTGGTCTGGACCAGCGTGACCTCGGGGTGCACCCTAGACCACAGCAGAGCCTCCCCCCACCGCCATTCTCACATTGCATGAGGCTTGTGGCCCACGACCACTCTGTATCTGTCCCCCAGCCTGGGCCTTGACCGTCTGGCATTCACTGGCCAGCAAGCTGTGTCCTCAGCACTTTCTGAGAAAGGTTGTCTTTGCTTTGGGGGGGGGGCTGGGGGGTCAATGGGAGGGGGCAGAACTGTAGGGACCTTCGCTACTCCTCCTTATCCTTGTAGAAAGGGACCACCTTCCCGGGACAGGGTTTTGGCTGCCCCACGTGATGTAACCCCTGTGTCTCTGTGGTGGTCGCTTGTTTTCCAAGAGACAAGCAGGATAAGATTTGATTATTTTCCAGAGTGTAAATGAAAAAAAAAAAAAAAAAAAAAAAAAACTTTCTTGGGGGTGGTATTAAATTTTTAGTCTCTTATGTCAAAAAAAGGGAAGTGGGGAGTTGGAGTGTAAGAGACATCTCTCGGGCCTGTCATCTTTCCTGGCAATGTCCCTAAAAGCCCAGCCTGGGACAGGACAGCAATTGAGCAAGGAGGAGATGGGACAGTGTGAAGATGCTCCTTTTGGTTTCTGGGGTGTGCAGGGGTGCAGAGCGCCAGCCTTGTGCATAACTTGGATCTCCACCTTCAAACTCCTTCCTAGAAAAGCCCAGCTTCCCCCTTGAAAAAGACCATTGTCAGCCCCATTATACTTTGATTTAAAGCAGGCCAAGAGAATCAGGCCTGGGGGTCCAAGGTCTTGTCCAAAGTACAGGTGAGTCAGAGTAGCTTGTGACCATCTCCACTGCACGGCTGGGGAAACAGGCACCTTCCTGCATGATGAAATCCTGACTTTCAAAAGGGCAGGTGACAGCAATGAGACTTTACCATTTTTTTTATTTTTTCTTTCCCCAGCCAAGCAATTATTTTATGGAGGGAAAGTAAGGCCAGCAACTTTTAGAGCAGAGAGTTCCACAAATGGACATTTAGTTCTTTCTTGATGCCAGTTCTTCTGAGAAGCCTAGAAGTTCAAACGTATTTCAGTAACTCATTCCCAGCTCCCCAGGAAAGCTAGCGCATCCAATTTCTTAGTGAAAACAATTCCCTGTTTTCTCAGGCTGTAAGGGGACCACCCAGGGACACTCTTGACTTTGGTCTCTAGCTGGAGCTTAGGTGCAATGTCTGACAGCCTTGGGGTGGCCTGGGGGATCTATGGAGGCTTCACCTGGGAGGCAGGTCTAGCCCCAGACAGGGTACAAGGGACACGGAGAAGGCACAGCTTTTGCCCTCAAGGACTCACTGTCCACTGGGAGAACTGAACTACAGTGCAGTGGTGGTGAAGCAAGAGAGACCCATTCTGCTGGGGCTATGTAGAGGGGGGGCCGTCTAATCCAGCTGGGTCTTAACAGGTAATAAAAGGAAGAAAAAGGAAACTTGGGCCAAGACATCAGCATGTGCACTGGCAAAGTGATGGGAGGGCAGTGGGAAGGAAGCTGCCAGCTAGGCTAGCACCACAAGGGGAGAGGGGAGAGGGGACAGATGCCCACCAAGGTGCAGATTTTGTCCCTCCGCAGCAAGGACTCAGCGGAGCTTTCCAGCCTAGTGTTGGCCAGGGTCCTGCTGGGCCAGTCGGCTGCCTCTTTTCCTCTCATCAGACACTGTGAAAACATTCCCTCCAGCGTGTATTTTTTAATACCACATCCATCTGTCTGTCTCTTATTATTTTGTTGCTGGAACAAAATATTCAGCTTCTGCAAGCAACCCAGGCCTCTGCCTTACCGCAGAGCAGGGTCACCAACCCAGATCCCCAGGCCTGCAAGGGCAAGACATGAAAGGGGCCCATGGAAGCTGCTTCTATTGGCACAGGCTCTGGAGCTGTCTAAAAGTCTAGGGACACCAGACTTGATCAAGGAAGGGCTGTCACTTTGGAGGTTCAAAAGGAAGTATCTCAAAGCAAATTCGGTGAAGGAACCCCACAATGACCTTGCTCTTGTGCTTTGATGAGCCTCTCCCCAGGTGTGTCCAAGCGCTAGTCCCACCGGCTTCCCTGGGCTCTAGCCCAGGGCCCCACATGGCCATCCCCATCCTTCGCAGGGCCCAAAGCATGGCAAATCAGCCTGTTGCATGCTATTTTCTCAGATCTTGGCTCATCCAGCCAGAATAAGGGTAGGGGAGAGCTATTTAACACAAATAGTGGGATTTATTCTGCTCAGGAGGGAGTGAAATAGCTGGCAGATCGAAATGACAGTGGTTTCTATTATTACAAATAGTAGGAATTTAAACTGTGACTTCATGGAGAATGAAAATGATAAAAACTCAGGCAATGGTGGGGTCTGCCAACCAGTGACAATTCCCCCCAGTTTGGCCCCTATTTTCAGATATCCCAGAAGGCCAGTAGTGAACAGGTCTTAGACCAGGGTACCCAAGAAGAAACCATGGCTCAGCGATGGGGATGACTTCTGTAAGATACCACGTGGCAAGTGTGCAGCAGGAGTTGAATGAGAGGGTGCTGGTGCCCCAGAATTTGAATTTGATCCTTGCTCAGGAAATCTAAGCAAATACCACCTCCCCACCCCACCCCAGCTCCAGGGTGGACTCAGCCTATTGTAAGCAGAGAAAATAGCATAATGCTCTCTGAATCTCTGTTAACAGGTGTTAGCCTCTTGTCTCTGGGGTGACAAACAGTGGCACTTAAAGAACCCCTGTGGCTCTCACCTCCTAGATATAGACCTTGTTTGGAGATGATGTAAGAGAAGAATGAAAAGCCAGAACACCCTCCACCCAAGTGTGCTTATGGCCTAGGTTGCTTCAGGAAGTATCTCGGCTGCACCCTGACATTGCAACCTTTTGCCTTTTCTGATGTTGAGACCCTGGGTCAGTTAGGGGCTTCTGGATCCCTAGATAGCCACAGCAGGGCCTCCCATTGTGGAAATGCAAGGGGATGGATTGCTTTTAGGGCTAGTCCTCTCTGGGTAAAACCTGAGTGATGGTCTGCCGGATGTCAGCCTTCACAGGAACAAGTGGACCCTGTGCTGGACACTAACACAGGAGTTCTCTGAATTCTTCCCACGTTCCTAAGACGTGATTGTGATTGTCACCATTTTATTGATGAAGAACCTGAGGCTCCAAGGAGAGCAATCTCTTGCCCACAGTCCCACAGCTAGTGAATATATGAGCCAGAACTTAAATGTTCTTCCCTGACTTGGAAAGACCAGATGTTTCCACCATTGTGTCTCAGACTTTCCCCTGTGGTTACCCATAATAGGAGAGACTAACCGGAAGCAGACAACAATAACCTTAAAATTCCTTTGCAATCTCATCTTTTACTTTAACAATTCATGCAGTATTTGCATTCCACTTTCTAATTTTGCCTGATTTGGTTTTAATGAGACCATATAACTATTTAAAATAACGATGTGCCCTGTTCCTCATGGGCTTTGATCAGCTCATCCCACTATGATGGACCATGGGGAATTCTATCCCAGTCTGAGTCATAGTTCCGGGCCATGCAAAGGTAGACACAGCCTTACTTGGAAGATTCCTGAATGCTGAGGCTTCTACAAAGTGATGCCCATGTCAAGGTGGAGTCACATGGTTGCTAATGTGGGAAAACCTGAGGACACACTTCATCTGAAGGGCTGGAGGCTGGGAAGACAGGCTTCTCACTTTGGTCACACATACTTGCAGGGTTCCTACAGCATGCAGCGCCCTCCAGGAAGCACAATTGCCATAGCACAGTTCATCCTTGGTGAAGAACTGGGTTGTGTAGAAAGAGTTCAATCTTTGGTTATAATCTCTGACCTGCCATTTCTTGGTTACAGAATGTTGAGCCAAGCAATTAATGGGGAAAAATGCACAGAAAAAGGAGGCTCAGCCAGGTTAGAAAAGGTAGATTTAGAGAGCTTTGTACTAGAAAACAGGAAACCAAATCCAGGAAATTAGAACCTATTGAATACTCAGAACCAAGGATGCAGGTGAGTCATTGAGTACAGTGGTCACACCCATGATATAGCGGGTGGGGGATGGGGATGGGCTTCCCAGAACCACTTGAAGCAAGAGTGTTGCTTTAGAATAGATTTTGACGTCTGGGGGAGAAGACAATGTGTGTCCCTCTGATCAGTCATGTTTATTCACCCCCCTACTCCCCACTGCTTACACAAGCTCCTGCTATACGTCCTCAACAGGAAATCCATGTCCTCAGCTCTGGTGTGAACACTTGTAGAGTGCCCATAGGTGTCAGTCTAGCAAGGCGCTGCAGATAATGGAAGTGAGGCCCAGGGAGGAGCAGCCAGGCCCTTGTCATGTCATCTCTACAGCCATCCCAATCCAAAGATCTCAAAGGAAACAATAACTTCCCCTGCACCTTACTAGAGGAATGAAGAGAGCCACCTTCCTTAATCCTGCAGATGGCCACTCCTAGGTAGGGCATCTGCCTTTGGCACCAAGCTGAATCAGGAGTAATACTGTGGAAGGCATGGCTGAACCCAAGGGTAAGCGTGAGGCGAATGGTAAGCACCAAGGTCAACAGTCTATGCTGGCCGTGATCCCCACGGACAAATGGTCAACCCAAGCTAAAGAGCAGGTCAGAAGACAAAATATAAATAGTCATGTCATCTCAAAGCCTTGATTTGCCTTCCCCATTATCCAACCAATTTTAGCTCCTTTTCAGCCTCTGACCAGCTCCAAATCACAGCCAAGTAGAACACGTGAATAGGAAGCCAACTGGAAGGGACCAGCTGAGATTCAGCCTTGTTCATCTACTCCCATGTAAGGGTTCCCTGTTGGATATCTTCCATATATACATACACAAAAGTGATAAAATCCAGGGTGTTGGCTTTTCCTACCAGGGAATCTGCCTTTGAGGTCATGTACTGTCTGAACAGCAGGAGAGAGGTTAGTGGTGGAGAGTAGGGGGCCTGGTCCAGCTCCAGTATCTTCTGATACATTTTTCAGGGTCATGGATCTGAATCTCAAAAGCACAGCAGAAATGTCTAAGCCATATTTGTACACATGAGAAGACTCTCTTTGGGTTTCTAGGTAATCAGGGATAGACATTCACATGGCGCTGGCTATTCAATTGTCTTGTAGAGATTAAGTCAGTCTCTTGTATCCCTCCTGCCCACCTCCAGAAAAGATGCGAAAATGTCATCAAAGAGGCTACATCTACCCCTTAAATTTACCCATAATGTTAGATCTCCAAGAGAAGGGGTCAGCATCCACAATGGTAGGCTCCAGGCCCAGCACCCCAGCCATCTCAGAGCTCCTCTTGATGACCTAACAAAGGATGTGGGAGGACCCAGGATGGAAGGGAATCTATTAGGAAGAGTTGAGGGGAGGGGAATTGCTGGATCACTAGGTGGCGGGATCCAGACCTTGATCCTTGGTTGGAATGTTCAGAGAATGAGGGGTCTGGTAGCCTTGGAATGTTAGGAAACTATTGGATAAAGGCCAGGAGCTCAGGGAAATTTGTGTAGTTCGTGGTTTCTTGGTGAGTGGGACTCCTGAATTTGAAGGAAGGAAGGGTGATAGGAAGTAACTTGCTAAAATTGCAAAACTGAGTCCCCTATACAAGTACTTTAGTGCCTTTGGGCTCATGAATACAAATCGGTGGACCACCAGTGTGATGGTCAAACTCTCAATGCCCACCCTGTCCCTGTCTTTCCCATGGAAGATTAACATGGTAAGGTGTTCTTCACATCAAAGTCCCCAGGGCAGCTAGCTGGAGGCTTAGAAGGAAGAATGATTTCATCCTGGGTAAAACCAGACTTCTTAAGGGTCAGGCAGAATCTAGGTCCTATATCTCCCATGGGTATGAAGATAACTGGACAAAGTGAAGCACAATTTGTTAGGCCCAGGTCCTACTTGTGAGTGGAACTAGGACCAAGAGGTGAAACTTAATAGCTACAGGGAAGAACTTGCTGTGAGCCAGAGATGGTAAGTTGCCCATCTCATCAGCTGTCCTGAAGAAACCAGACATCTCCTTAAAGAGAAGGAGCATTGCTGAGAAGATTTCAGTGTCACTTCCATTAGTCTAGATGGGTGACATCTTGTGGAGCTGGGGTCCTGTTTAAAGCCATCTGTACCTGCAGAGAACAAAGCCAAGTTGGGTGTGTTTGGTTTGTGCAGATTGAAGCCCCTGCTCTCCCACCCAAGTCTCCCTACCATGCAGGCCAAGACGATTCTCTGGCCACATGTCCTGGACTCTTCCAGGCTGGTCATCATCAGACACCAGACCATAGGGAACAGCGCTTTGCCCTAGAGTAGATGCCCACTTGGATCTCTGATGAGGGCAGCCAAAACTCAGATCCATTGGCCAACAGGACCCCCAGTGACAGCCAGAGTCAGTCAAGGTCCAAGTGGGACCCAGAGCAGGTCTTTGCTCACTATCTCCAGAGGTTGATTCTATCCCTCTCTCCTTACTCCAAGCCTGTTGGAGCAGATTGCAAAAGCAAAAGCACAGTGACTCAGTTGACACATTATTATCATCCTTTCTAGTCCACATATTTCATCACTGCGTGGATCCTGGGCTAGCCCAGGTTAATCCAGGTTAACCCATATTGGTAATCAGACTCAAAAGCACTTTTTTTTATCTTCTCCCTTCACCCTACATCCTTCTAGCCAATCAAAGACAAAGAGCTGGGGCATCTATCATTGCCTTGGCTACTGGACACACTCTTAGCCCTATAAGGACTATCATGAGGTTCCCACCCAACTCCAGGGAGGCTGCCATTTTCACATCCACTGGGCTTATGATATTGCATGAGACCAAAGTCTCCATACTGTTTGCAGCCTCCTCCATGAATCCCAATGGCCTGCACTTGTACAGTTTGGGTGTTTGATAGATAAAGCACGTATGAGAAGAGAAAACAAAATAAATCAACTTTTTAAAAAAGCCAGCACTGTGCTGTCAATGTTCTTTTTATTTTTTTTTTTTCTTTTCTTTTCCAATTCTAGCTTAAAAAAGCAGAAGGTAAATAATGTCAGGTCAATGAATATCAGATATATTTTTTGACTATACATTACAGTGAAGTGTAATCTTTTTACACCTGCAAGTCCATCTTATTTATTCTTGTAAATGTTTCCTGACAATGTTTGTAATATGGCTGTGTTAAAAATCTATACAATAAAGCTGTGACCCTGAGATTCATGTTTTCCTAAGATATTCGTATTCGTGTCTTCCTGAGGTTGGAGAGGGTTGAAGTGAGGACAAGTTGACAAAGGAGGGGAAAAAGCTCTATTATCAACTACGTTTCTTTATGTTCATTTAATCCTTACAACTGCCACATGGGAAATACATATTATTTTCTCTTTGCAGATGAAGAAGTTGAAACTCAGAAATAGCAAAGGATTTTCTATGACTGCACATTGAATTTGTAAAAAAGGTTGAGTCTAAAGCAATGTTTCCCAAGCATGGTCCATTGAGCACTGGCATCAGAGTCACTGGGACATTTGCTAAACACACAGATTTTTAAACCTCTACAGAATCACAGTTCTGGGCTGTCATGCTAACAAGCCATCTAGATGTATCAGGTAGCTATTGCTGCATGATAAGCCACCCCAAAACTCAGTGACTTGAAACAACAGTTCGTTATAGCAGCCAGCAGAGATTCAACTGCTCTAGGCTGAACTCAGCTAATCTCGGCTGGGCTCCCTGACATGTTGGCTAAGGGCTCTATTCTAGCCCAGGCTTTGCTGGGGCATGTGGGTTGGTGTGGTTCTGATCCATATATTTCTTATCCTCCTCCTGAGACTAACACACTAGCCTATGCAGCAGTGTGAGAGACAGTCCAGTTGCCAAGCCTTTGCTTGATCATTCTTGCAGCCATTGGACAGAGCTGGTTACTTGGAATACTCAGAATCTAGAGGCAGGAACTCTGCCTCTTCTCACAGACCTTTCTCAGTTTTCCATAAATGCTGATATGAGCTGCCAATCCAAACCAACAGTGCCTGATGCAGACTTTAACTCTCTAATCTAGGAGTATAGTCCATGAGCCACCTATATCATTTCACCTGGGAAACTTCTGAACAGGTAGAGTCTGACTCATTGGGTCTAAGATGGGAGCCAGGAGGCTGCATAAGCAACAGGTGCCCCAGGTGACTGTCATACATGCTAAGTTAGGCAATCTCTGTTTTGAATGCTGGTGCTGGAGGGGAACAGAGAGGAGTCCAAGAGGAAAGGGGACAAACTGTTCTCAAGCAAGGGTAGGAGGCTGCCAGTCTCTCAGGTGGGTGGATATGCTATTTTCTGGATGAGCAGAAGAAACAATTAGGAGACAAACATCTCTTTGGAGTTTATTGCTTCCCAAATTCTTTGTATGCATCTAAACCTAAGCCTAAGCTGAAAACATGAGCCTCAGGGCTGGGACCCAGGGACCTCTTTGTTCTCTCTCAGCCCTGGCAACCCTGACAAGCTTCTTAGACCTGAGCGAGGGAGGTGTCCTGCACACCAGACACCCCAGGCCACAGAATCCAGAGCACATGTGCTTCCCAGCTCAATCCTGACTGGGGAGCCGGGTGTCCAGTCACCTTTGTCGTTTGTCCCTGGTCATGTCATCTCACTTATTCTTCCTGCTGCATTGACTTTTTGCCAATAAATAGATCACACTAGGGAAAAGAAAATAAGAGAGAAAGAAGAAAAATATTGCATAAATAATAATGATAAAAATACTTCAGGGCCTATCATTTTTCCCCCCAAAGGAAATAGCTTTTTAAATGTCTTTATGAAAGTAGCACATACTCACTCGAAAGACCTCTTCTCAAAGGTACTTATTAATATTTTTGTATTAGTTTAATATTCCAGACCTTTCTCTGCGTATATCAACATATACATTTTCTACATAAACATCATCAATCTATATACACTCTGAGACCCACTGCCTCTCACTTGACAATATGCTGTGGTCATTTTCCATGAAAATATGATTAAATAAACAAACATCCCTTATCTTCCTTGACACAGTCATAGTCGTGCTGAACTGGGGGCTAAGCTAGCTTGGGAACTCAAGACTCAGGTGTTCCCTGCTAAGAAAGCTTTGAGACCAACATTAGCAGGGAGGGACATTCCACCCTGAGAGGGGCAGCCCTGTAGACGGACGAACAACAGTGGCACGGTTCTCTTTGCATGTCTGTTGGCTGCCCGAGTGGGTCCCAGCCTGCCCTTCCTCTGTGGCTGGACCTGGAGTGTGTGATCCCACATCAGACCTAGGAGCACCTTCATTAGACTCCAGTTGCAGCTCTGATTTGGCTTAAACCTTCCTATAATCCTAGGGGCATTCCATCAGCACTCCAGGGAACCTAGAAGCCCCCAGACTCCTCAGGACATGGTGTGAGGTCACCAATATGGCATGCAGAAGGCAAGAAGGAGGAGGTGGTTCCCACTGGCCTGGTTTGAGGCTGGTAAGAAGAAGGGAACAGGAATAAAAGCAGAAGACACCAGTAAGGGAGGGGAAAGAAACCACTCTGGCTAATGACAGAAAAATTTGGATCACCTAATCTTTGGTAATGCCACTGGACTCAACAAAGGTTTGTCCCAAGTGGCTTTCTCTTGAAATTTAGCAAAGGGGGCGGTGCCTGTGGCTCAAAGGAGTAGGGCACTGGCCCCATATGCCAGAGGTGGCAGGTTCAAACCCAGCCCTGGCCAAAAACTGCAAAAAGGAAATTTAGCAAAGGGACCCACCCTGGAATCTCCTTTGACGTGCAGTAGAGACATAGCGCCCACAAACTGGAGAAAGTATAATCCCTGGAACTTAGCAGAAACTGCGAGGCCTTCACAGAATGGGCACTGGAACAAAGTTATTCAAGGGTATCTCAAGTGCATGGATGGATAGAGAAATACACAGAGAAATATAGAGGCATAGAGAAAATAAATATAAATTCATTAAAAACTGTATCAGTATATTAACAATCGTTACCTCTCATCACAGGGAACATGGGTACTTTTTGTTCTTTATAATTTTCTATACTCTCTGAATTTTATATTACTTTCATGCCTGGAAAAACCAATTATATAAAATAGATATGAAGAGCACAAGCATAGGAACGTGAAAGCAAGACTGATAAGAAGATGCTGGGAATGGAACCGTGCCCCCCAAACCTGCCATACACTTGTATCAAGAGGCTCAAAAGCATGGCACTGCCCAAAAGGGGAACTCAATTAGTCAACTCAGTGTCCAAAATGGAAAAATAAACGCACCATTCAGCATAAATAAATGCATTTCTCACATAAAGCATAGAAGAGAAAATTTCCATGAGTTCCCTTCACAAAGAATGGCTTCAATAACGTCTTCAACAGATGCAAAGCATTCCCCTCCCGGAAGGCTGATGGCCTCATGCCATAGAACAGTTCCATAAAAGCTCTTAACTAAAGGATCAGAACGAAGGGACCCAGCTCCCTGGTTCTCTGCAAATCAGAGCTAAGCCAGGGATGGGTTTTCAGAGTCCTGAGTGTTACACAGCCAAGTATTACATTGCTCTCTTCTCAGAGTGTCCATGAGTGGGAAGCTTTTATTCCAGACAATTACCAGCAAAAATAGCTATTCTGAAGGACAATTGGTGGGAGGAGGGCAGTTGGTGGGATTTCACCTGTGTGCACACTGCAAGGATGTTCAGCATGTCCCTGGGGTGAGGGGCTCTTTTACAACTTGAACTTTACCTTGGAAATGAGAACAATGTAATCTAAAACTTTGTACCCTCATATTAATTTAAGATTTAAAAAAAATAGTTATTCTGAGTCTTGAGTTGAATCTGGAGCTTGGGTTGAAGAGCTAGCTGAACCAGGAAAAGAGTTAATGTCTCCTTTTGAATGATGAGGAGCCTAAACAGATATCTGTGCCTCAACAGAAGATGCCATTTCTCCCTATAGGTGGGACAGAGGAGGACCAAGAGCAAACTTCTCTCAGGGTTTTAATGAGAACTGACTCCATCTCATCCGCTTTCCTCTAAAATACTTACAAAACCTAGAAACCCGTGACCACACCTGGCAGTCAAACCATTGTGTGAATCTGGAGGAATTTCATCTGATTATAAGACACAAGAAGCCGAAATGAGCATCCTAATCAGTGGTTGATGCTGAATCATGTTTTGCTGCCTGGAAGATGTAAAGGAGCCTCAAAGAAGATGAAGTGGTTCATCCTTCCCAGGTGCCTGCTCCAGATGGTCTGTACTCACTCAGAAAATTGATCAATCGTCCATTTCTATCTCCTGAGAGAAGAAATGACATTAAGAAAAAGAGAAAAACTTGCAGAAATGCAGGCTGAGGATTTCGGTTTCCGTGCCCACCCCCGATCCATTTGGAGCACCCCAGAGAGAGGCAGGGAGTGGAATGAGCACATGGTTAGATGAATGATTATAAGATGGGGCAAAGCTGATGACTAGGCACCACTTCAGACATCCTCATCCTCATCCTAATCCTCATCGTAGCTCCTCCGTGGCCGTGGTCACCATATCCAGGCAGGCCTGTGCAGATGTCATGCAGGGGAAATCCACAGCTCCTCCCCTCAACCACCCCCCACACCTCCTGCTTCCCACGTGGTTTTGATGCTCTTCTCTGAGCCACAGGAACCCACTTAGTGCTCACGTGTGAGCCACCTGGAAATGCCAGGCAGTTAAACTCCCAGAGTGAAAGCTTTGACCAATAGCCTGTGGACAAATGCTTCCTCCTTTCTTTTCCTTGAAGGCAATCCTCAATCATATTTCATGTAACGTTTCAAATGGTCCCAGAACAAACAAACAGACCCACTGTAGGAGTAGCCAACTCCCTACACAACTTCCATCTCTTCTTCCTCACTACATCCTGGGGTCATACTTCCAAATAAAACATTGTGTCAGACTTTGCTTCTAGGAGAATGGTAGCTGGGAAACCAGGCTTCGGCTCTACACCATACCCTTCCCCCCCAGCTGCTAGTCTGAGAGGGCTGTTGTCTGTTGAAGCTTGTGACCTAGGGGAAAAAATGGCCTTGGTATAAAGTGACTCACAGGAGAACTTTTACTTGCATCCTACATTCATCCTGTGTATCATGATGTTAATTTGCTGCTCAGGTTTGGCAATAGAAATCCTTCCATCCCATATTTTTGTTGAAAATAGAATAGCACCTCCATAGTTGAGCACCTCCATAGTTGACCACCTCCTTAAGTTGGCCTAATTTTCAAGACCAGATATGCACCATATGCACTCAAGGTACAATAGGCCTAGTTCCTTATGTTCATCCCCTCTGTGTATTAACCTGTGATAGTCCCTTGGGGGAGGGATGGGGGTCCACTTACAGAGGTTTGGTGAGCCTGCCCAATAGACAGTGGTAAAGATGGTAAAGGATGGGACTCCTTTATAGAGTCCCACTGAGAACCCTAGCACAACCAGGAGGTGGGTGTCGACCAGTGGGGTGGAGGAGTATCTGGATCTGGAACCCACACACAGAGTCAGGAGCCAGCAACAATATGTACTCTCTCAGCCCTTCCTGGACAGAACAGGACCCTTGGTGAGCTCCTAAGGGAAGAACTGTGCCAGGAAAAGAGGTGGGAGGTGGGGGAATGTCCCACCCAACACTAAATGCAGATGCAAACCTCTTTGGGCTGACAAAGCTCCCTGTCTCAGCCTGGGCTGAGCCCTTTGCCCCCACAGACTGTCAGATTTCTGGACTGGCAGAGAATTATAACAGCAAATCTCACCTTTCCCTCCCTTCTCCTTTTGGCCCCTCCACAATGCTCTCTGGCAGCTCCCAACTCTGAGCAAGCTCACAATTCTGCTTATAAGGATAAAAAAAAAAAAAAAAAAAAAACAGGAAAACATCACCAGACACATGAAAAGATGCAGGAATTCAAAAGCAGAGTTTCACTTGGAGGAATCAGAGAAAGCGCCTGCCTGTGAAATCAGGTCTCTGGCAAGAAAAGGGGGACATTTCACAATGAATCTGTGTGGATGCAGAGAAACCCTACATTTGATAACTAAATTCCAGAACTTTTCATCATTGTTGAATCTAACAAAACAAATCGCTGACAAGCCTAATCAAGACAGAACACAAATACTCAAAATGAGGAAACAGAAAAAGGATATGATAGTGAACGTGGAAATTATACAGCATTATAAAAGAATATTATAAACAACTCTGATTAGTAAATTTTAAAATCTTAATCAAGTGGGTGTTTTTTGAAAATGTATGTTACCAAAATTGGCTCAAGAAATAGAAAACCAAGTAAACCAGTTATCAGAAAAAAATTTTTTTTTTTTTTTGTTTAAGTTGGTAATTCTTCACTGAAAGATACTGGCCTTGATCAAACTTTCAAACAAAAGATATAAAAATAACTAAGAATAGGCTTGGTACCTGTAGCTCAGTGGTTAGGGAGCCGGCCACATACACCAGGGCTGGTAGGTTCAAACCCGGCCTGAGCTTGCTAAACAACAATGACAACTACAACAACAACAACAACAACAAAAATAGCTGGGCATTGTGGTGGGCGCCACGAGTCCCAGCTACTTGGGAGGCTGAGGCAAGAGAATCGCTGAAGCCCAAGAGTTTGAGGTTGCTGTGAGCTGTGAGGCCACAGCACTCTACCCAGGGCAACATATAGTAAGACTCTGTCTCAAAAAAAAAAAAAAAAAAAACAAAACTAAGAGTAAATTTTACATGTCTTACCACGAAAAATAAGGAAGTGAGGTGGACTGGCACCTCAGGTGGATGGTTATGTTACTCAGTTTGATCTAAGCATTCCACATTGTATATCAAATCATCATATCACACCCCATAAATGTATACAGTTATGATTTTAATTAAAAATTAAATTAAAATGAAAAAAATATATATATATAACTTTTATGCAGTATGTCCTATTCCAAAACAATGCAAATAAAAGAAAGCTTCCAAATTCACATTATATTGTGGTGAAATAGCACAGATACCAAATCTGACAGGCTACATACACAAAATACTAAGGCTGCTAAATGTGAAGATTTTCACTCTCATTTAATACATTTTCTACTTATATTATGCATTCTGTAGTGACAATGATCTTCAAATGCTCACCAAGGGGCTTCAAGGGGGATGAGAGGAAAACCTGGCCTGTGGAACCAGGAAGCCTGGAAAGCCACAGGATCATTTGTGACTCAAACCAGGGGAGAAGGGCGGCAACGCCCGGTGGGGCAGGGGCCCAGGGACAGGCGTACAACCAATTTCAAACTGGCAGGAAGGGGTGCTTAGACCCCCACGCTCCCTGTGTGCACCTCTCTCCCACCTCTTCTCCTCCATGAGACTGTCCCACTTCTAACTCTCTTTGGAAATGCTCTAAACTTACTCTTTGTTCTTAAATAAAATCTCTCATTATTACCCTGAAATTCGTGCAGGTTGCTTTTGCTTTCTGCCCACACTGCCTGTGCCAGTCCAGTTTTATTTCCAGTTTCCACTGACTTTAGCTTTAGGTTACCACCGTGCCTCAGTTGAACTTTCTAGCTCAGCTGAGTAATCGAACAAGGTTAACTGGATTCAGGGAACTGGGACCCCTAACCCTCAACAGTGACGAAGAATGTGAAAGTCATAAACATCTACTGCATGGTTATTACTTAGTATTTTGGCTGACACCAGCATAGCTGGCACAATGAAGAAAGGGGAAAAAAGAGACTACTGTTATAGTTATCATTGCTGTGTAAAAAGCCCCAAACAAGCATTTTTATTTTGCTCCTGATTTTGTGGGTCAAGAATTCATAATGTGTTCGGTTGGGCTGTCATGTGGGCACAGTTGGATGGCAGCTGGGACTGCCACTTCTCTGAGTCTTTAGTAGGTGGGGTGCCCAAGGTGGCGCATGCCTATGGCTGCTGCTGTCGATGCTGGGTGTTGACTGAGAGATCAGCAGAGCTGTCCCCGTAAGGCCTCTCCAGCATGGAGATCTCCGAAGAGTCAGACTCATTACTTGGCCCCTTTGGCTTCACACGAAAGGGAGCATCCCAAGAAATCATCCTGGAGAAAACTGGGTGACTTTCTCTGACCCCCTTCAAAGTTACACAACAAGGGAGCCCTGATTGAAGAGATGAGTACGTACACATGTCCTTGGTATAAAAGCAGTGCCAAAGAATTTGCATCCATGCTTTAAAACCACCACAATTACTTTTTGAAATGAAGGCTCAAAATCATCACTATCAATAACATATGCCCATCATCCCCAAACCTATTAAAATTGATCGGGAAAGTTGGTAGGTCACAGGTTATAAAATAAGAATGCAAAATAAATCGTTTCTCTATTCATATTTGTAAAATTAAACTAATGCATTCATTCATTAGTATTGTATCAATTATCTCTTAGAACACAATGGGAAAGAAAAATGGTGTTCATAATAGCAGCACAAAATATAGGAAGCCCAGAAACAAACCTGAGAAATGAGGAAGGACCCACAGGAAGAAAGCTACAGAACCCCAGCAGATGACAGGAGGAAATGAAAAGACGCAGTAAGAATCGCTGTAGTTAAAAAGGTGCTATAAATTAAAAGAATAAGCTTAATGCAGCTTTTCTTTTTTTGAATGTTGAAAGACTTAGGTTTTATTTTAATTGTAGGCATGCTCCCCTTGCTAATCTTAAAACTCAGTTTCTAGATTACAAAGTCACACTCTAATCTGTATTCTTATTCTGCTTAGTGGGTGTAGATTCCACAGAAATGACTAGAGAACAGGGCATCAGTGCCTCAGAGGTACAGTAAACATCCCCTTTGTGACTCGCTAAATATCTTTAAAGATGATTAATGAAGGATGGGGAGGGGGAGGGTTGATGGAGGGTAAAAAGCAGGACCACACCTACGGAGCATATTGCAAAGTTACAAGTCAAATCTGTCAAGTGTAGAACATAAATGTCTTAACACAATAATCAAGTAAATGAGGCAAAAGCTATGTTGATTGGTTTGATGTAAGCACGTCAGATTGTATAAAAAAACCAACACATTGTACCCCACATATGCATAAATGTATTCATGATCTATGTGAATATGACTCAATAAAAAAAAGATTATTGTGGTCCTTTGGTTGAAAAGCAACCAAGGTAAAAACTATTAAGAAAACTTGAAATATTCAAAAGGGGCCAAGCATAGAACAGCATGGGAACTAGAGTCCAACGCCCAAGACTTAAGATGCCAATTGTCTCCAAGTTCCCTCTGGACTTAGAGCCTGAAAAAAAGTTCAATTCAAGGAGCTGATGTGTATACTATTAGTCCTCTGAGACCACATTTACTCTGGATCTATAAGAAAAAAATCTTGCTTTTAACACTCAAAATGGAAATTGCTTGGTCCAAAAATTATTCTGCTGGATTAGAGAGTATGGTCAAAGTATTGGTTGCTGTCATCTACGTAGGTATAGATATATTCATTTTCTTTTTCTTTTTTTAATGTTATTTCATATTAATATGACAGTGCAAATGATTAGCTTACATTGTTTGCATTTGTTAGGTAGAGTTCAAGTTGTAGTTGAGTCCATTACCCAGGGGATATGCTCTATACCTTACATTGTGAGAGCATGAGAGTGAACCAACGCACACAATACTAATATGAAACCAGTAGATAAACAACTACACCCCCACATGATAAAAAAATACAATTAAATTCACGAGGGGGTAGGAAGAAGGAGGGAAATGAAGAGGGAAGGAAGGATGGGAATTGGTAAGCTTTAATGCAGTTTCTTTCTTTTTCTTTTTCTTTCTTTCTTTTTTTTTTTTTTTTTTAGAGACAGAGTATTGCTGTGTTACTCTGGGTAGAGGACCATGGGGTCATAGCTCACAGCAACCTCAAACTCTTGGGCTCAGAGGATCCTCTTGCCTCAGCCTCCCAAATAGCTGGGACTACAGGACCCTCACCCCACCCCCACCCCCCAGCACCCCGTTGGTTTTTCTACTTTTAGTAGAGACAGGGTCTCACTCTTACTTAGGCTGGTCTTAAACTCCTGAGCACAAGTGATCTTCCCATCTTGGCCTCCCAGAGTGCTAGGAGTACAGGCGTGAGTTCCCACACTCAGTCTTTAACGCAGTTTCAATCAAAATCTGTTATGAGTCTTTTAAGTAGGTAACTTGAAAAAAATCATTTGAAATTTTAACTTAATAAACAAACAAATTTCAAAATCACTGCAATAATTAACATGCCGTAGAACCAATCCAGGAATCCATTCTGATCAATTCCTTGGGGATTCCTTATCCCATCAGATATCAGGAAGACCTTCACATCTGTCAAAGCACAATTTGGATAAAACTGGTTTGATATGACCCAAGTATCCTGCAGATCAAAGGCAAAAGAGAATCAGAGAGAAAACTCCTCTCCTACAAATCACCAAAGCAGAGTTTCTGTTGCCTTCTTGGGTTTAGTTCAATTCAGTGCATTTTATGGTGTCCAATATATGTGTTAATGTGAGTGTTTGAGGTCTAAAGTATTCATATACTCTTTTGCTTAATTTTTAATTAGATACACAAATACATCCTCCTTACAAAATAATGAGAACATTACCAATAAATTTAAGCTCTCTTTGGCCACCATCCCCAATCCCCAGACACGTTTGCAAAAGTAACTGAAAAATCTTTGGTCCATCTTACTGCTCCTGGCCCTCTCACTTCTCCAGGCAACCATGAGGACAGACAGGCTCCAAGGCACCACTCTAAGCATTATAAACAAGGCCCACAAATGGCTTCACCTGGTGGAGAATATGGAACTTGAACACGGAAATAAACACGCCTGCTGTGTTCTGGCAGTCAGCACCAGCAGGAACTGTGCAAAATAGCAAGCTAGGTGGGAAATTTTCCTCTGAATGCCCTTCTGTCTCCTTGCAAGTGGGCTTGGTGAGCAATTTGCTCTATTAAAGGCTTCAAGTAGGGACCCAAAGGGCACTGAGAAGGCTGGGTTCTAGTTGTGCCCCTAGCTCTTCAGGGATGCTAATGTTGCCCTGGGGTCATGGAACAAGCACCAACGAAAGGTCCTCCAAGATGCACCTTGTATCCCAACAGAGGGTACCCTCAAAGGGAAAAAGTGCTGAGACAACTCACATCCTGCTTGTCAGACCAGAAAGACAGAATATCCTGGTCATAAGAGCCAAGGAGAGCCAGGGGATAAACCTCCTAACAGAAAGGAAAATGTGGGTCCATTTTTCTTTACCTATATCACCAGAGAAATAAGAGATCTGAAATCGAGACTATTCCTAAATTCCAGGTCTCTTGAAAATAATTAATGCAAAAATCTTTTAAAGCCAATGCAACAACATTTATATCTTGATAATCGCAAACAGAGGAAATGCCTTGTCTCGGAAAAGCACACTCCAGAATGGTCCAGAACACTGCAGAAGGAGGCTTGTTCTGTAAAAGTCATAATTACCCAAGAAGAAGCAGTCTCCTTGAGTCTCACAAGCTCAACTGGTTCAAAGTCATGCCTTCCTTACCAGTTTGTGAGGAGACGTGGAGATTATAGGCATGCCACACTGAAGTTGGAGTAATGGAGAATCAAAGAAAGAGGAGAAATTCCAAGAAACGTTGGTTTAGGTCGGTATTTTTCAAACTTTATCTCACAATATACTTGAACCTATAGTTAAACTTCCACAGTACACTTAAATTATGCTGATCAAAAAAATAAAAGAGTAAAGAAAGAATATACTTACTGTGCTTTGAACTTCTTTTGAAAATAGTTTAATTAATGATCTTTAAAAATTTTTGTGGCACATCTAAGATCCTCTCACGGCACACTGGTTGAAAAATCACTGGCTTAGGCCATAGGCAAGGGAAGAGCGTAGGAACCCAATCCCCCCTTTGTGGAAAGGCAAGGGAGACCCTCCACATGGATCCTAGCAAGAGGTCAGATCAACTGTGGGACGAGAAGTTGAGACATTTTATGTGAAAGGGGGGATCTAGTGTGCACGATGTTGGGTTGACTGTAATTATGACCTCAATTCTGCGGACAGAATAAGCCTCTGCAGAGACGTCCCACACACACCCCACCCGAGATCCTTAGGAAAGCATCTCTCAACCTTTAGAGAGATGGACCCAGAGCAGAGAACTGCAGCATCGATTTGCCTTGATGCCCCGAGAGCTTTCCCAGGAGAACTCTAGGCCCCTTCTCTGCAGGCGACTAAGCCTCCCTTCTCTGCAGATTTTAGAATTCTCAGCCAGCTCACAATGCTTTAGATGTTCTGACAGGTACAATTGACCGCCCAGCTGACGCCGTTCAAAAAACTCCGAGTATCCCCTCTTTGCAGGGCTTCTGCTTAATGCTTCCCATGATGGGAAGAGAGTTAGGGGCCTTGTGCATAGTGAAAGGTGAGTAACTCAGGAGGAAGTGTCCCCAGGGGCTGGGAAGACAGAAGCCTCCCTGTGGGTACCTGCAGGGGACTGTCAGTATCATCTGGCTTGACCCTTCACCAGAGCAGGCCAGGGCACCTCCCTGAGTAGGATTCTGTTAGGCTTGGGGCTTGCTGCTAGCATGGCTTGTCAGTCTCAAAAAGCAGAGTTACATGTGTCAGAGATTTAAAAACACACAGCTGCAGATTTAAAAACACACAGCACCTTGCATCACGCCCAGAGGAAAGGGTAGAGGTAACACCTTTCTAACAGTTCAAGTGTGCAATTCCAGGTGGAGAATCATAGCCCTGGGGAGGCTAGACTGTGGATCCTGTAAGCATCCCAGGGTGGGGGGTTTGAAAGAACTAGAAGATTCATCCAAGGAAACCCGAAAGAGTGGCTACAGAGGCAGCTGCTTGGGAGGGATGGGGGTCTCTAGATGTCCCAGAGGCTGACAGGGTTTATCAGTCCTGCTATCCCTGCCAGAAGACTTCCTATGGGTTATTGCAAACACAAAGCAAAATTAATGGAAAACATAAAAGAATAAGAAGTGATAAAATTTTAAATCAAGATTAAAGTAAGAATAATAAACAGGAATAAAATGCAAGACTCCAGTGAGAGTATTAAACTCTCAACACATTAAAAAAAAAAAAAAAAAATTAGGCTTCTTAAAAAAAATCACATCACATTTACTTTACATTTAATAACCACGTTTAATGTCAGAGCCAGTGGTGTTCACCGACTGGTCCATGCGTTACCCTGCACTGCCCAGGCTCCTTCATAATTATTCTGGGCCCATGTGACTAATTCTGGTCAGCAGACTATAAGGGGTGTGGGGGACAAATATACGTCATTTTCAAGCTTTTAAGGGATTCTAGAAAGCACTTATGAGCACTCAGCTCCACAAGGAGGACCCTGGAGAGGTCCCTGACCCCCCACTGGACTCTGCCTGAGTGAAGGATAAACCTTTTGGAGCAAAGCCACTGAAATTTGGGAGTTTGTTTGCTGCTATAGCACATCTTGACTAAAACATACCTATATACTCGAGTATAAGCCGAGTTTTTTCAGCACAAAATTTGTGCCGAGTTCGGGTTTTTCGGCACAAATTTTGTGCTGAAAAAACTCGGCTTATACTCGAGTGCATACAGTATGCTTATAATTAACTCCTTTATTCTTTCTTATATCCCTGTAATATGGCCTCCCTTGTAATCCTCATTTAAAATCCAAGGAAACTAAGGCATGGAGAAGTTAGAGAACGTTCTTCAGATCACACAGTTGGGGAGTGGCAGAGCTGGGATTCCAGTTCAGGCCGTCTGACCACCATGTGCTGGTTCTCACAGAGAGAGGGATCTTACACTCAAATGCGAGGGCCTCCATGGGCATGCACCTTCTTCTACAGAAGGTTTGGGGATGTTGGCCCAGGGCCAGGTAGGGGAGTGGAGTAAGGTGGCAGGCCTCTGTGGAGAGGCAAGCCAGGTGTTAATCCTTCCTCCTACAGGAAAAAGCCACCATTCGCATGTGCTAAAGGAGGCTCGCATCTTGGGCTTCAATTCTAAACCTCATCCTGTCAAACCAGGCATCCTCTTCCAAATTTCCATCTGGGTCTAGTAGAAAAATCCTCATATCCAGGAATCAAGAAGCTAAATTCTAGTTGTTGGACTACCAGTAACAGATTGTATGACCTGGATGATTTCTTAAGGTTTCTTTGGGCCTCAGTTACTTCACTTAAAACTTGGGGATAATAACTTCTATCTCATAAGGTTATAAAAAGAGCCAAGCCAAACAGGAAAGATGCTTTGGAAAGATGCAAAATGCTTTGCAAATGTACATTCTTGCTTGTATTTGACAATCAAATGATGCTTCCTTCCACCCCCCACTCCACGCATTTTACCTATGGGAAAAGTGAAGTCTCAGTAGCTTGTGCAAGAATACAAAGCACTGTTGGAGCTGTGCATGGCCTATTATCACCATAATAATGATAACAACACTGATAATGACAACAAGACTTGAGAACCAGGGCCTAGGACTCCAGGCCCTGAACTAACCAGGCGGCACTTTTCTCACGGGTGTGATTTGAAAGTTTCCAGTTCCTGGCTTTGTGTACCTCAGGTTGCACCGCCCTGGCCAAGGCAACAGAGAGAAAAGGCAACAGAACACGGTAGCCGAGAAACTTTGGACCAGACACGCCTAAGTTCAGATGTGATCCTGCGGCAGACACTGGGTCTTCTTTCTCTCATCTGGATTGCTTCCAAGACCTTTCCATCCATCATATGAAAATGAGCCCCCTTTCATAAGCCCCATCTGCTTTTTCCCCTGAGCCTTCTCAGCCCTCATACAAAGAGGCCCCGGCAAGCAGAGCTCCAAACATGTTAGATGCACCAATAACATCACACCGCAGGCCCTGGGGCTGAGCACCCTGCAAGGAAGGCAGAGCAGGGGCCATCTGTCACGATTGGAAAGGCTCCCAAGGCACGAGATTAGCATCCACTGCTGCCTTGCTGTGGGGCCCTGAGCAACATCATCTCCCTCTCTGGTCCTCACAGCCCTCACCCAGAAACAAGGTTCTTGAATGAGACCAGCAGTTCCTACCCTTCACTGTGCTGCAAAACCCCTGGAAAGTGCTCAGGAAATGTAGAGACCCAGCCAGCACCCTCCCCACCCAGGGATTCATTTTTAATAGGTCTAGGGAGACGGCTGGACAGTGGGACCTTTTAACCCCATCTCCAGGTGATTCCAGTGTATAGGCAGCTTGAAAACTACTTGGCTTGACCCAAAGGCTCCCACATTCTAAAATTTACTGAATCTCTGAAGGAGTGAGTGAATCCTTGAGAGGCCCCAGGGCTGAGGAAGACAAGCCGGGCGGGAGCTCCTTGGGTCTGAGGCCTCATTAGGCCCTGCTCAGAAGCTGGTCTGCACAGCCCCGGTTTCCCGCCCCCTGCTGGTGGAAGGATGCCTGGGCTCTATCTGAGCCCAGGTGGGAGGCCATTCATTTGGAGAATGATTTCCTTTAGGTACCTCTCAGAAGCCTCCTTCACTGATCCAGAGAACAGAGGCTTTTCATTTTAATTAGCAAATTCTTTTCTGGAAATGAGCCACTCTTCTCATTGCCCTTACAGGTTCCATCAGCTAAGAAGGTGAAGGAGGGATGGGAAGGTGTTACGGGAGCTGTTACCTGGTGTAATTTGTAGGCTGGTGGGGGAGCTCGCAGAATAAGAGAGTGGCTGAGATTGCAAGGACCAAATCACGCACTTAAGGAAATGGCTTCGTGGCTTCAGGACGCGGTGACTCAGGTTAGCAGGGCCTCTTTGTGGGGCTGCATGGGCTTGTGTGATGGGGCAGACAGGTGTCATTAGGCCCACCCAGGCCTCGGGCCCAGTGGATAGACATCACATCTCAGACTGAAGAACCTATTTTAAGGAGTAAAAAGTCACACTTTTAAACAACATGCCTGTGGCTGGAAAGGAACGGTAGATAGTACTTATCTAATGCATATTTTATAAGCCTGCCAACTCTCAGAGCTAGAAAGTGTGTTCCTTCTTCATCTCCTTAGTGCCTGAAGTGCTGAAGAGAGACCACCTTCCTGGGGGGCCACAGAACCCAGGAAGCCCCTGTCCCAGATGTCTAGCAGGAGGGAGAACCTATCCGTGTGGCTCCTTTTCCAAAGTCGTGTCCTGTTTTGACATGTAGTGTCAACAGCACGCTTTCTGAAACAAGCCCTAACATCTCTTTTATGAGTTTCTCTAATGGTTTGAGTTTTCCCCAATACTTAGGGAAATCGTGATCCTAATTAGGACTATAGAAAGGTAAGGACAATTAGGAGACATGTCCTTAACAATTAGGCCAGTGTAAGGAACGACTGTTTGCAGATGCCTTAGAGCTCATCTAATCAACACCCACACAGGGAAAGGAAGAAGAGGCGGCTGTGGGCCAGACCCCACAGCGTGGCTTACAGGGGGTGGCCTCCCCTCTACACCCACCCAACCCTGTGATCAGCCACACCGAGCTAGTTATACCCATGCACATACGGTCTGGTCTCCACGCCTCATTCCCTTGGCCAGAATTCTCGCTGCCTCTGGGCCCTCCTTATTCCCCTCCTTTCCTACCTGAGCACCCCCATTTCAAGTCTCAACCTCCTCTTCCAGTAAGTATGAACAGTCGTATATGGTGAACAAAACCATCGTGGATGGCCCTGTCTCCGTGGTGTGAGGCAGGCAGATACACAGTGACATGACTGCACATCTCATTAGCCTCTAATGATTAGAGGCCATTTCAATAGAACAGGGACACGTGCTTGGAAGGAAAGACCTGTGTGTGGCTATAAATGTGTAGAGGAGGATTTAGCCTGGAGGGTATAGGTCTAGGAAGGTGCCCAGAGGAAGGCAGGATTGATTGGGCCCTCAGCACTGGTGGAAGTCAGCAGTGGATGGGACGGGCTATTGGGAAGGTCCAAAGTGACCTTCTCCAGGGGACACTTCTGCTCTCCCCGTGCCAGGCATTGTGTCAGGTGACCACATGGCCTGGTTTTTCTAGGACAGCCCCAAGTTATGCTTGTTGTCCAGAGTTCAGCATTCACCCCAAAGATGTCCCAGTTGGGGTGATAAATTGTATGGTCACTCTATAGTGGTGGTTTTATCTCTCCTTGCCACTGTACCCAGGTAGTTGTCTGCCTGCCACACAGGCGCATGTGTGTGCACACTCACACTCAGATCCACGCTGGGCTGCACAGCATTCTTGTAACACAAATTCGAGTTCTTAATTCATCCTTTGCACAGCCCTGGCATACGCATACAGAAGATGTTTGGTGAATGTTTTGTGAAGATCTGAATAAATGATGCTGGGATAAAGGCCTCCAAGAAGCCTCAGGCCTCCCACCCCATCACCTCAGTTGCCTGCTTTTTTTTATGCCTCCACAATGCTCCAAAGCATATTCAGTGCCTATTTTGAGTTTGTTCAAGGGCCAAGAGATCTGAAATATATTTTTTTCCTGCAGCCTGACTTGGCCCCAGAAGTTGACAAAAGCATCATCTCATTAGAGGCTATTTGAATAGAAATTATAGGCTTGTTCTCTGAGTGTGGACTTGAGAGCACTTCATAAGACAATTACTGCTAAATATCTGAAGAGAAACACTCTTATTGGCTTCTAAAAGCCCGTCTCAGGTCAAACTAACCTAAATTCCTCTCAATACAATTAGAACTTCAATAAGACTGAGAGAAACAGCAAGCTTCCAAGAACACCAGGACCGCAGAGGGACGATAAACAGGTTGACTGCAGGACTGAGGAGGGCAGAAGGGAGGACGGAACAGTCCAAGAGGCAGTACAAAGCACGTGGGGTGCCGACCTGCCCACGCTTTGATCAAGCGTGCTCAGCAAGCCTCCCAGGCAGGAGTCAACACATGTCAGCTGTTGACTCTGAGTTTACAGAGTTTACTCCCCAACTTTTCTGCCCTGTGTGGTCCCACTGAGCACAGTGGTCCAGGGGGTGTCACTCACCTCCTGGTTTATGGAAATAGAACCTCACCCTCTGGGCTGCACCACTCAAATCCTTTTTGTTTATTCTTAGAAGAAAAGAAATTCTTGACAGCCTGGTTTCTTACACTCTTGCAACTCTGTGCCTTCTCTCTTGCCTCCTCCCTAAGACCCTGAGGATCTTGAAGACAAGCGATCAAGTCTCTTTCTCACATCCTTGTTCCCAGCCCTTGGCACAGTCAGCAAAAGATTAAATCATCACAGGAATGCACGGATTTAAACAAGAGTGGAAAGAGGTGATAAACCAGGTTCTTGATCCAACCCAAAGGAGGAACATTGAGGTGGAACTTTCCAAAGGTTCTAGTGACGTCTGGAAATGCTCTTCTATCTACTTCATGAAAATTGGCAGGGACCAGAAGGTGGGGATGCTGGGGTCTCATCTGTACCTCACTTAAGCACACCTGCTCACAGATTACTTAAGAAAAGCAATGCACCTTGCACAGAGGGCAGCTTCTTTAAAATAGTTACCTTTCCATAATGTAGGTCTCTAAGTGACTTTGGGGTGGAGGGTAAATGGGAAGACAGACTTACCTGTTCTCCAGGTGACAGGTCTCTACTAGTCTATGCCCCTCACTGGCCGGCTAAGAAGAATGCTATGGCCACTGCCTTGGAGGGTGCCCATTCCACACACCCTCTTACCTACCTCTTCTCACACTAGTAAAGAACTGGGTAGACCTTTTCTGAATGGGCTGGATTTCCACAGGGAGGGAGAGAGCATGGGTGGAGGTGGGAGCTGGAGTGTAAGGTGTGGGAGGGGAGAAGGAGTTTGGTGAACTTCTTACAACTCCCTTGCTATCTTAGACCATACAAGGGGGCCTTCTCACATCTCTACCCAAGCACACCTCTGCCATAGACACCAAAAGAGAAATGGAGGATTCTAGAAAGTACCATTTAAACACAACTAAGCAGAATCATCCCTGGGAGCCCCTCCTACTCCGACATTCTGTGAGTTTAACATGAAAAAACATCCAGCTAAAATCATCGATGTAGCTAGGCTCTGGCTTAGCAATTCCTTTTTATGAAATTACTGTCTCTCTAAAGTGCAAAATATCTACTTAGGACCTCAGACTCATTCTTAAAATGAGCTGATCTTTAAATCTTATAATGGCTCTCATCCAAAGCAAAAAGGGTCTATTTCTCCCAGCTCTCAGCCCAATGAGTGGAGAGCACCATGGCAGGAAGATGCTCTGGACTCCTACTAAGTTCCCTCCCCTCCTTGGTCAAGGTCAGGGAGTCCTATTGCCTGAGAATTGACCTGTCAAGATTGAGATTAATGTTTTAGGTCATGAGAAACATTACCCAAGATGTCCATTTGTAGCAAGCCCCCAGAAAATGCACCTGTGGTCTAGTGACCTTCATTATGTTTCTGGACCAGAGACTGACCCCTGACCTCAAGGACAGGGCTTCTGATTCAACCCAACCCAGACTTCTACCTGAAACTGGCCCCTAAATCTGTTAAAAGACTGACGTCCTTCCTCCCCAACCACTTCATACATTTATTTCTTTCACTCTATGAGTCACCATAAAGTAAGACAAAGATGGTTTCTGAGTCAGCTACATCTCTCAGATGCCAGAGCAGGAGCTGGCTCCAAATAGGTGCTAGAGAAATATAACTGAATACATGAAGGAAAAGCTAAATGAATGACCAAATGGGATCAAGTTGAAATGGCTCAGTCAAGTTTTCTACTAATAGGTCAAGTTTTCAAAGGCATGGAACCAAGGAGGTAGGTCTGCCTTCAAGGTGGCCATCTCCCCCCCCCCACCTCCCTTCAGCTCTGAGCTCCCCAAGATGTGTCATATTAATATTCTTGTTGGGGGATGGTAACTAGGCTCCCATAACTGGGGAGCACCTTCTGAACTAAGTGACAGACAATGAAAACTAACGAGGTAGAAACCCTCCTGTTGTATGAGTCCACTAATGCCCACAGATGAGCTCCTCACCCCGCTGGTATTCCAGGGAGGCTCCCCAGAGGTCCCTAAATAAACAGGTGGGTAGCGAAGTGGGGAAACAGAAAGTAGTGGGTTTAGGAAGAGGTCAGAGTCCTGCTCCCAGGTTGCCACTGATCTCACTGCGGTATTGTCACCTGTCAGTAAAAGGAAATGACTTGCACAAGACTTCCAGCAGCACTTCATAAAATCAGCCACGAAATTCACAAAATACAGATCCTTGGTCTCTCCGTGCCAAGCCTGGCCTCTAGGTATCCTTCTGTGCCCACCAGGGTGTGCCTCCCGGACATCCGGAAGCAAGCTGCAGTTGGTGCTGGGAGTCTAGGCAGACTGGTGGCGCTTAGAAATGATTTGAAACGTGCTCACATACATCAGTCAGTATAATCTGGTCAGCTGGCACATGGAACCAGGCCTCAGGGAAATTCCAGATCAAACAAGCCCACCAGGACATAAACAATCTGAGAGACTTGTCTGGAAATGTCTGCTTGTGCCAGGAAGTTTGGGAAATGTAGCCTCCCACAAACAGAAGACACCAGGTCGTGTAAGCTTGAGAACAGCTCTCCACAGTGTGGAGACACTCCCAGGGAAAACTGCCACTAATTCTAATGTGGGTATCAAGGCATATTTTGATTTCATGGGTATCCACTAATGACAGAAATCCAGAATATGATCTCAGTATTTAGGGGAACTTCGTCTCTTGCTTCTCTCTGCCTTGTGCTTTCAAACCAGGAGTGGGTTACCACCAGTCCCCACGACCCGGGCACCACCCTGACTGTTGGCCTCATCGTGCCGCTTGCCCCTCAATCAACCCTCACGGGGGGGTGTGCCTCGGTTTTGCAGGTGTCTGCTGTCACCATAACCCACTGAAGGAGGCCAGAGCAATGGTTAGCAGAAGACCAGAGCCCCTCAAGACAAGGTGGGAGCAAATTCTCACAGTCCTCGTCCCTTCCTCCCTCCCTTTCCCATCGCCCTGCAGCGTACTGCACCAATTTCTCACAGAGAAGCCCAGCTAAGACCAAGGGATACCTCCTCCTCCCTCTCCTGCTCCCTTGACCTCCAAAATGAACTAGCTGACACCACCTACTATGTTTAGGGCTTGGGGAAGAATCCAGGCTACACCCACTTTCAGTCCTCTGACAGGCTTGAGTGGCAAGCAAGAACTCGGACTGCAACTGGAGCCAGTCTGCAGGTCTCTTTGGTGGTGCAGAAATAGGATCACTGCCTCCCTCAGCATCTTGTAAATAATCGCCAACCCTCCCCCTCCCCCCAATGCATTTGCAGCAGCTCCGGAGCTGCCTTCCTCCCATTTAGTTCTCACCAGGTGGCATTCACGTGGGGCTTTTCTCTGCCTAGTTGAGCCAATGTTTCTCAACAGGAAGCGCTATTTTCATAAATTTGTGTTTTTAGATCACCCACAGCTCTTGGCCTTGCTTTTCACATGTCAGTAATAGCCAGTGGGTTCCTTTCAGAGCTCGGGGACTCAATCACAGGTACAGTGGCTTCAGCTGCTCCCCTCCAGGTGGCTGAGTGAGCAGCAGACCCCACCCCTCCCTCTCGCTGACTCAAGACTGTGAGCATCTTCTACCCCTGTCAGTACCCCTGTGGCTGCACCTGAAGTTTTCTGGTGGAATTAAAGCCTGACTTCTGCTCACACCTACAAGCGGACACACTCCTTCAGAAGGAATATTCCTGGGGGGCTGTGTGTCAGGGCCTGTGTGCAGAGTGGGGTATGGAAAGGAGTTCAATGCGGCAAAGGCCCCTGGGATCCCACGGTCCAATGGGGAAGACAGCCCAATACACAGTGAGCCGGGCTCAGCGCTCAGAGGGTCAGAGGAGTTAGTGGAGAGCTGAGACTCAGAGCCAGACTTCTGAGTTCAAAGCCAGGCTCTGCCCCTTACAGCTTTGTGACCTTGTGTGCATTACTTAATCCTTCGAGCCTTCGGTTCTGTAGTCTGAAAGTGGGGTTATCTGTGTACAGAGCTTGATAGTAAGCTGGCTGATAGTAAGCACCTGTAAATTCTACCTATCCTTAGGAGGAGAGTGAGTGTCCAGGACAGCAGGAGGATCCCAGGCAGCAGCACTTCTTATAGGCAAGAAATTGCATCCTCGAGACACCAGGAAAAGGGAGGTTTTCCTCCTACTCAGAGGATAGTTGCTAAAATCCAGTGATGACAAAGGGACATCCTTGAGACCCACAAATTGGTAGTGAGGAGAGAGTATCCAGGCAGTGTGTGCAAGTCCCCTGAAATTCGTAGAACTGCTAGGGGAGGATTTCCAGGGAAGACTGGAATGCCTGCTAGGCCAGGGGACGGGGCTCACAGCTGTTCCATGTGGGGGTCACTGATGAGGCCACCTGTCCAAAAGCTGGTGCAGGGACACGAGAGAGCACTACATAGGGGGCGCCGGCCTGATCTGTGCTCTTACCTCTCATCAACTCACAGAGGAATGATGGTCTCGAACCCTCTAGAAGGCAGCCTCCCCTTTACTTTTTGTTTGTGAGATCAGCATCTCGAAGTTCCCTTTGAGCCACAAAATCTCACATGGAGGGTCCCTAAACCTTCAGGAATGAAGGTGCTTGGGAATAATGTGGCTCTCTGGGACACAACCCCTTGTAAACACACACTGCATGGTGGTGCCTGGAAATCTGCATTTCCCCCAAGCTTCCCAAGAGCTTCAGAGACTCTCTGAGACACTTTGAGAGCCCTAGGGAATGGGGAAGTTGGTTATTTTTTGTTTTTGCAATAGCAGTTAGGTCCTAGGGGTGGGCTAGTTTCTTAAAAAGTTGCATTTTACAGGACAAGTTTCAGCTTCCCTTTAATGAGTCTGTTTATGAAGCTTGCTTTAAGCCTGGCAGAAGTTATAAAGGTGTTAACAAAGGGTTTTTATGATTTTAATTAGAAACAGGCAGTGGAGCCCATGTGAAACTTTCTTCTTGTTTTGTTTTTTTATTTTTTATTTTTTTTATTAAATCATAGCTGTGTACATTGATATGATCATGGGGCATCATATACTAGCTTCATAGACCATTTGACACATTTTCATCACAATGGTTAACATTCCTGGCATTTTCTTAGTTACTGTGCCAAGACATTTACATTCTGCATTTACTAAGTTTCGCATATTCCCTTGTAAAATGCACCCCAGGTGTGATCCCCCCAATCCCCCTCCCTCTACCCACCTCCCCCCTTCCCCCCCTCCCTTTCCCCCTTCCCCCTATTCTTTTTGACTTGGCTTCCTAAAGGGAGGTGAGTGTCCCTGGGATCCCACAGTCTGATGGGGGAGACAGCTCAACCACAACATCCCAGGAAGGGTAGAGAATCAGGATTTGCAGAGCACCTACCACACGCCAGCAGCTCAATGCACATTGTCACGTGTGTTCCCTGTGAGTGGGTGTCATCATCGCATGTTTGAGTCAAAGGAGTTAAGAGTGTAATTCAAAGCCACAGAGTCATGGCTGTTCCAGTTATATTTCGCTGAGTAACAAACGACCCTGTGCTGCATGAGTCAGCAATTAAGACAGGTCAGGGGACTTGTCTGTACTGCTGACTGCCTGTGGCTTTAGCTGGGAAGATTAAAACCCTGGGGTGACTCACAGCTAGTGGCTGGAGGCATCTTTACTCCCACATCTGGTGGCTGATGTCCCTGTCGGCAGGGACCTCATCCGGGACAGTCTGCCAGAACACCTGTGTGTGGATTCTCCATGTGTCCTGAGCTCCCTTACGACACGCTAGTCTTGGCGATTGCACATGGCTGCTCAGAGAACAAAATGTGAGTGGACCCAGAGAGCCAGAAGGAAGCTGTAATATCTCATGACAGGGCTTGGATGCTCCACAGCATCATTTCTGTCCTACTCTACTGGTCACTAAGGTCAACTAAATTCAAAGAGATGAGACACAGACCCTAACTCTCATTGAGAGGATCACTGAGAATTTGCAGGCATGTTTTAAAACACACCCAATAGGCCCTCATCTGGGCCCTGCTCCATACTCAGGAAGAATTGACTTTCCTTTACAAAAAACACCATGTATGAGTTTTATTATGAACTCTACCAGTCGGGGACTCCTCCTTGGCCCTTTCTCAACATCCTTTGGAGCATTTCCAGCCTCAGAGCTGCTCCTTGCAGAGGGGAGTTGGCAACAGTAGAACGCTGAGCCTCAACCCACGACATCCAGCGCCTGTTGTTTTCCTCTCCTGTGCAAAGCCAGGAGATGCTTGACACCCTCATCCCCACATTTACATCTACTCCACACCCTCCATAGCTGAGCACTGAAGGTCTGTGTTTGGGACCAAAACTAGGAAAGTGATATTGGATTTCAGAGAGAGTATCAAATACAGAGTCACCAAGTAAAATATGAATCTCTGCCTCCCTCTATACAAAAAAGGTAATAGCCAGGGGTTTATAGGCCCGCAAAGGCTCAGTGCCATCCAGAAGAGGTGAGTGAAAAATCTCCCATGGGAACCCAGCCAGTGGGCAGCTACTTAGTTATAGCCTCAGTTTCAGGATCTTATCTTTGGCCAAAATTAAGGGGCTAAGTGTTGGGGGTAGACTCACATTTACCAAGCTTATAAAAAGCTGATGAATACGCCTAAATGCCAATATTTAAATTCAGCATGAGAAATGCAAGGGCTAGATCAGCCATTACCTACACATAGGGTATCTTCATGGGAGGCCAGTTCATCACCAGGTGGTTACTGTGTGACTGTGAGCTCATGCAAGTGGAGATGGCTGTGTGGCCATACCTAGACATGTGTGATATGTTTTACTACATGTTACCTGTGATGAGCTAGATGGAGAGAACCTGGTGGTCTGTCCCTAAAGGAGGCACTTGCCTCAGAAACAGACAAGCTCCTTGACAACCAGGCAGGTCCCTGAGGGGTGGTACACAAGCATGTCCTCAACCAACTCAGCCTACCAGGCTCCCCACTTGGTGGGATTGGGGCTGAGCCCTGCCAGCCCCTGCCCCAGCCCCAGTGACTGACAGTGTTTCTCCAGACATGGCAGTATCACGCAGTGGGCTGTACCAAAGGTCTTGTCCAACTTCCAATCTGCATTCAAGGCAACCTTACAGATAGTTGTAGGATTTTCTTGACCTCTCCCCTCCCAACAAGTTACTTATCTGCACTAAGCTTCCATTTCCTCATCAGAGAAGCTCATCAGGGCTGATGCAAGAGTTAAGCCACCTGCCACAGTATCGTGTCTGACTCACAGGCAGAAATTCTATGTGATACACTGACAATATCAGGTGTCCCAAATTATCTCAGGAAAGGCTGAGCCTTAGCTACAGTGGCAGCTGAGAGGAGACGAGGAGTGGCATCAGAGAGAAGTTAGTTCCTCAGGCACACTGCTGTGGCTGCAGGCAGAGCCAGGATCCTGTGTGCCCTCCCCCCTCACCCCCAACACACACACACACACACACACACACACACACACGCCACAACCTTTTCTGTGTGTACACATAACAAGCAGTGTTCATCCTGGGCCTAACAAAACAAATTGATCAAGAGTCAATACATAACAAATGCATGTAGTGTAACCTGATTCTTTGTACCCTCAATGATTCCCCAACAAAAAAAAAAAAAAAAAGGAGTCGATACAGGTCCTAATTACAGGCTCTGCACTGGAAGATTGATGGTGGGAGATGAAGAGGGAGAACAGGCCCTTGATGGGTGCCTGTAATGAGGTGTCACTGGTCCCCACTGTAAGTCGTTTATAAACACAGTCTCATGTGGCTGTCAGCATCCCCGCCAGAGCTTAATGAGCTGCTCCTTCCTGCCCCAGGGTTAATGTCAGAAGCTGATCATGTTTTCTGCTGCGAGAGGCACTGGCTGCCTGATGGTTGGTAAGTTTCATCTACAAATGTCTCCGTTCACTCAGGAAATACATTTTCCAAAAACTCCTGGCAGAGATATGCATTGATTTTCTCATCTGAGCTTCTCAGCCCCCAGGAAGTGCCATTGCTGAATTCCCCACTTGCAGCCTCTTTTCTTAGCTTGGGTGGTTATGGGAGAAGAATCTCAGCTAAGCCCAGAACTTGAGCCCTGGGCTAACGTGATCAAGAAGGGAGACTTGGCATCCCACTGAATCCCAACTTTACTATTCACAAGCTACGTGACCTCTCCAAGCCTCAGTTTCCTTGCCTGTAAATTGGGAACAATTACATGTGCAGTAAAAGAAGACCTTTCCATTTGGAGTGGCAGTGAGAGCTGAGTCTGACCACACTGGCTCTGACCAGCTGAAGCAAATAAACGTCTATGGACTTGCAGTGATCCCAGACAGGAGACCGACCTTTCCTAGATCTAAATGAAGACTCATGATTGACCAACATACAATGAAACTTATTTTAGTGTACAGACCAATAGATTCAGGATGCAAGTTGCAATTCTTAATTTGCATGATCACAATGAAACTTTCTTTTCTAGCATGTAAAATTCCCTGATGTTTTCCCTCCAGGAAGCTGCTCCATCCATTTTCTCCCCAGTGTGTCCTCTCTTGGCTGTTAAATAAGAAAACTCAGCACTCACTCTTGCAATCGCTGTGGTGGTCTTGCTCTTCCTTTAACAGCACCTCCTTCATGAGCAGTGCTCTCTCTGGTGGGCAGAACGATGCCCTGCCCTCCCCAAAGCATTCGTGTCGTCAATCTCTGGAACCTGTGACCATGTTAAGTCACAAGGCCAAGCAGAATTAAGTTTGCAAATGAAATTGAGCTTGCTAATCAACTGACCTTGAGATACACAGATTATCCTGGGTAATCCAGGTGGGCCTAATGCGATCATAAGCATCATTAAAAGGAGAAGAGAGCCCAGAGAGATGGAAGCATGAGATGGATTCAGGGGACACTGCTGCCTTTGAAGGTGGAAGGGGCTTTGAGCCAGGAAATGCAGCCCCTACAAGCTCGACATGGTGAAGAAGTGGATTTCCCCCTGCAGCTTCTAGAAAGGAATACAGCACTTCCAGCACCTTCATTCAAGCCCAGCCAGATCCAGATCAGACTTCCAACCTCAAGAATTATAATATAATAAATGTACGTTGCTTTAAAGCCCCAAGTTCACGGTGATGCATTACAGCAGAAATAGGAGATAAATACAAGTCCCTGTCTCACTGGGTCTCTTATGAGGATAAGTGAGTTCTTGCAAGTGTTAAAAGAAAGACTTTAGACAAATTAAACTTAATAGAGTTTAATTGAGCAAAAATGATTGGCAAATTGGTCAGCACCTGAGCAAGAACAGGGTTGGGTAACTCCAGCATGGGTGGAGCGGATTTATGGACAGAAAAAAGAAAGAACTTAAAGAAAACAGAAGTGACAGGTACAGAAACAGCTAGATTGGTCACAGCTTGGCATTTAGCTTATTTGAACACAGTCTGAACGGTTGTCCGCCTCTGGCTGAAACTCATGACTAGTACGAGGAGGTTAAGTTACGTCTGGGACATATCCAGTTGGGTTAAGCTCATTATGGATGGGGAAACCTCTAGGCTGAACTTAAAATATGTTAAGAAGCAGCTTTATGCTAAACTAAATTTAACTCAAAGTACTTAGTCCCATGCCCAGCAAATCATAAGCATTCAATTAATAATATTACCATCATAAAAGTCACCAACTTCTTTATTACAGAGCTTCCTCCTCCTCCCTGTTTTGACCATTCCAACAACTCAACTCTGACCAGTGGAGCTGGAGGAAAGAGAAGAACTGACCTATACTGAGTGCTTCCAATGGCCAAGCAATGTGCTGGGCTCTGTGCCCAGTGCTCAGCATGCAGCCTCTCAACTGGTGTGTCTAGAACCATCTTCTCTGGAAAACCAGAACAAGCCTGGGTCCAAGTGTTTGTAAAATAACAGTTACCATATTATTAGGCAGTTGGGGCACCCAAACAAGCATCACTAGTTCTGAGTACCCACCTTTTCTCCAAACACAAGCGTGAGGCGCTGCCATCGTTGGCCTCATGTCATTGGCCAAGGGAGCTGAGTTGCCCTCGGAGTTCAGTCTGAGTAGCCTCTGCCTCATCGGGACTCCTGGGCCCTTGGCTCCATCCTCCCTCTGGGAACCACCTTCCCCGTGCTGTCTCTATTTTTCTGATTCCTCACTTGGCTGTGACTTCTTGAGAACCAGGACAATGCCTACTTATCCCCCTGTCCCAGTGTCACCTTGCTCTGACACATGAGTCTCAGCAAATCTTATTGCATGAAGGAGTGAAATTACAAGTCATTTCTATTCGTTCTTTTACAAAGCAGGAGCTCCCTACAGCAGTGCTCATATTAACAGGCGGGATCTTTTCCATTTCTGGCTTGTCTTACCCTAAAACCAGTCCTGTTCACTGCAGTTAGATATTGTTTCTCCAGGGACTATTATTGGAGCTGAAATCTTATTAAACTTCTTAACGATAAATAAATCAACTGTCCAACATCATTGAATGTTGATGAAATTGTCTTATATAATAGTAGGGATAAAGCTAAGTTATGCTGTGATGACAAATTAATCCTGAAATCTGAGAGGCTTAACAGAGCATATATTTATTTTTCACTTACATTCTGGGACCACAGTGGCTGGTCAAGGGGGCTCTGCTCCACACAATGACTATGGAAGGAGGAAGATGGAAGCTGCACTGTCTTGTAGCTACACTATCTGGAACACGTGGCCTCCTCAACTACCAGAGAAAGAGGAGGTGACAGTGTGCAGAACCCACCCGTTTCCTATACATTGGCCCAGAAGTAAGACAACTCCTGCCCATTAGCTAGAAATGATTGGGTCTCACATAATTGCAAGGAAATTTTGGAATGGACTCTTCCCATGGTGTCTATCAGGAAAAAGATGGGAACCAAGATTGTCTACTTAAGAAACATAATTAAGGACTGGGTGCGGGGGTTTCTGCCTATAATCCTAGCACTCTGGAAGGCCAAGAGAGATGGATTGCTTGAGCTCAGGAGTTCAAGACCAGCTTAACCAAGAGTGAGACCTTGTCTCTACTTAAAAAAAAAAAAAAAAATAGAAAATACTATCCAGGCATCGTGGCAGGCACCTGTAGTCCCAGCTCCTCGGGAGGCTGAAGCAGGAGGATTGCTTGAGTCCAGGAGTTTGAGGTTGCTGTGAGTCATGATGCCACAGTGCTCTACCCAGGGTGACAGAGTGAGATTCTGTCCAAAAAAATAAATAAAACAAAAAGAAACACAATTAAGGTCTCTGCCTTAATGAAACTTATAGCTTAGAATAGTAGTTCCCAAACTTTAGGACATAGAAGCATTAGCTAGAGCCTTCATTTAAAAATTGAGATTCTTTGTTCCTACCTCCAAAGCCTCTGATTGGAAAGGCCTTGGACAAGCCTAGGCTTTTATAGTTTCCACACATTCCCCAGGTGAAGCAGATATTCTGTGGAGCACTCTAGAAAACAGTGTCTAGCAGCCAGATTTACACAGACAAGCCATTTCCACCTAACAACTGGGCCCCTGCGAGTGTCGTGCATGGTCTGATCCCTGTGCACTCTCTTAGGGCATGCACCTTCACATGGATCTCTCTAAAAGGCTATGAGTTTGGGTAGTCTTCCCGAAAGCACACACTGGGAGTGCTGGTCTTAAAAGGGGAGATTTTGCGCTCCTGCAGAATATTCTCAATCAGTAAATGTGGCCTGAGGCATGGAACATCTGTTATAAAGAAAACTGCAGCTGTGTTGGGGTACCTGTCCCCAGGGAGGTGGCTGACAACACACCACATGCCTCTCTGTGAATCAGAAGGGTTGTGGCCCTGGGAAGAGCAAATTCTGCAGCGGGAGCCTTTGTGAGCTGGAAAAGAATCTAAGGTTGAGTAGAGCTGAAAACACGGCTGGCTGTGGAGATGGTCAGTGAGGGGGGCAGTGACCCAAGGGAGCTGTAGCACCATTTTGTGCAACATATGGAGAAATATTTGACTTCTCAGCAGCTGGTAGGAGGGAGGTTTCTTCAGTGCCAAAGTGGAGCTCTGATAAGTATCTTGGGATTCAAGTGAGCTGGATTCTTAGGATCCTATCAAAGATGGAGTTGATTCTAACTTACTTTTAAAGGGAAAGAGAAGCAAAGTGAGAAATGCCTGCAGGAAGGGTGAATGGGAAGAGCATCCCAGTAGGCTAAGGAAGAGTTTAACTTACACACATCTAGATGCCTTTGCTACATGGTATGTGATGAAACCATCTCTTTGGTCTCATCTCTGGGAAAATCTCCATTGCTCACTAATGTTTGGCAGAGTGAGTTTTCTTTGCAGGAGGGCTAAGTCCTGTGTCAGGTGTAGCACAAAGGGCAGTGAGCCATTCTCCCTGCTCCCCTCTGGGTCACCCTGTGGGTCCTTGAAGAACTACTAGACAGAGCTTAGCAGAGGAGAGGCAGTAACACCTCGAGAAGCCGAAGAGTGGTACCGGTGCCTGGCAGGGCCGCAAGCCCAGCCATCACCAGCACAGGACACTGCCTCTCAGCTTGATGGTGAATGCAGGTGAGACAGCACCCGGGAGCTCCCCCATACCTGGGGCAGGGGGAATTTCCTTAGCAAGGCTTGGAGCTAGTGCATAAGCTGGAAGGAGCTAGGAACCATGGTGATTTGAATTATGCCACCAATCTAAACAGTTGACCCTGAGAGTACATGCAGTAGTAATAATAACAATAAGTAATACTTATGTAATAAATAACAAGAACATCTAAGTACATCAGAATTATTAATTTATCTATCATCACAACAATTTATAAGGAAGGTAGATGATAACCCCCATTCTATGAGAACACTGAGCTCAGAGACAGGGAGTTGCTCAGGGTTTGGCAGCCTGTAATGGCTTTGCCATGATTTGAATTTAAGCAGCCTGCCTTCAAAGTCTATGTTCTAAACCACTGCCCTTTAATATATGTAAAAAGTGCTTTATTAAATAAATGTTATAGTGCTGAGCAATGGAATGCATTACTAGGCTCCTGGATGTCTAGACGAGAGATATTAAAACAGAAGAAAATAAAACCCCACCCAAGAACTGAGGAGCTTCTGGGAGGTAGAGAAAATTGTGGCTTGACTTTTCCCCGAAGCCACCCCCAGGTGGGCATCAATGTTCACCAGTTCAGCCCTGTTTCATGGTAACAATTGCTTTTCTGGGCACTTCTTTTTGGCAGATCACAAAAATCAATTGATCCTTGGAGATTTCTATGAATCAGCATCATTTATACCCAGAAAGTCACAGAACTGGACAAAGAAGAGAGAGCTGGGACTAGTGAGGGCAATACTTCTAATACTTCTATGTTGGAAGTCAGTGGAGGTCAGAGTCTTGGTTCAAGGGAGAAAGCCAGTCCAGGCCAACACAGAGGTCACCAGAAGACACCAACAGGGCTAAATGCTGACAGCCCTGAGCAGGCACAGTTATCAACACAGAACCAGCCCCAAATAGTCTGACCACATCTGCACACTCCATCCTCCAGAAACCCCCCAGTCCGAGACATGAAGACTTTGCCTGACCTCTGGAACATGACTCTGATAACCTCCGGGTGCCTTAAGGCCCAAAGATCAGAGCAACGTAGGACCCCTGGACGCACATGACATGTTCCAACAGCTCTGCCAGGCTGAGGAGATGCCTGCAGCATGTGAGAAAGGCTTTCCCGCTTTCTGTGTCTACATTTAGTTTTGTTGATATATTTATGTCAGATCTTGATCATCACACTTCCCTACAATTTATGCTGTTTTCCTTCCAAACACATTAAATACATGCTAGTGCTAAGAAACTGAGTTCTCCAATTTACATTGTTTAGCGCTCATTTCTTAAAATATCTTGGTGACATCTCATACTGAACCACAGCATTAGCCCTGGTGGGAGTCCTATCTGGTCTGTGTGTGCAGTGTGGAGGGAAACAGGCCTTCCTGGGAGCACATCCAGAGATGGGTGCGTCTTCCAGAGTCATCACGTGGACGGGATAGATCTCTCAGTCGTGGTACACAGATGTTAGGAACCCCAGAGAAAGTTACAAAGGGCTTTTGTTCAACTTTAAATAAATCCAGGTAGGCAGATCCAAAGCTCTTCCATTTGACTGGACAAGACCCCAGTAATCTATGTCCCCCCCTATCCTCCCTGTGTAAGAGGCACAGGACAAAGATGTGCTGTGGGGATTCCTCAGGTGGTCCTCCACTAGCAGACAGAGGACAAACCTGCCCAAACAGCCTGCCCCTCCTGCCTCCATGCTAGGTTTGAAGGTGGTTCTGTGGCATCTTCCCCTTTAAGAATGAAGCACTTTTACTAATTTGAATCTAATAGAAAAACAACTACCCGCCTGTAGGAGAGAATAACACAAGTCTATTCAAGTGGGGGAGGGGAGAATAAAGAAGGCAGAAAGGAGAGGAGGGAGGAGGACTGGGAAGGTCTCATCTAATGGACACGTTGTGAGTGTGTACAGCACACGCCCAGGATGAGGGGCTCAATGCCTCAATTACCATTTGAACTTTACTTTAAACACAAAAAAATGTAACCTCATCATTAGTACCCTTGCATTAATCTGAATTATAAAATAAAATAAAAAGAATAAAACACTTTTCGCTAATCCTCAGCAAGATGCAAATCAAAACTATGAGAAGATATACCTCATACCTGTTCGAATGGCTGTTATCAATAAGGCAAGAGATACCAAGAGTGCATGAGGCTGTGGAGAAAGTGGGAACCCCTGAATACTGTTGGTGGGAAGGTAAATTAGTGCAGCACTTGTGGAAAACAATATGGAGATTTCTCAAAAAATTAAAAATAGAACTACCATGGGACCCAGCAATCCCACCACTGTTATATATCCCAAGGAAATGACATTGGTACATGGACAATGTCTGCACTCCCATGTTCACTGCAGCACTTTTCCCAAGAGCCAAGATATGGAATCAACCTGAGTGTCCATTAGCAGATAAATGGACCAAAAATATGTGGCATATAGACTCGATGGAAGAATTCATCCTTTTAACAGAATGAAATCCTGTTGTTTGTGACAATATAGATGAGCCCGGAGGATATTCTGTTAAGTGAAATAAGCAAGGCACAGAAAGACAAATACTACATGATTCTGCCCGTATGTATGTGGAGTATAAAACAGTTGTGATACAGAAAGCAAAATGTTGGGGACCAGAGGCTGGAGCAGGAGAGGGAGGGGAGTGGCAGGGAGACATCAGTTAAAGAACATGAAATTTCAGTTAGATAAGAGCAATAAACTCGAGCTCTATTGTATGTACATCATGATGACTATAATCAAAAACAATGTATTGTCTATTTGAAAACTGCTAAGGAGCACCTCTGTCATACTTTAAAGATCTGGAAAAACTAGTATTTCATTTTATATGGAAACCAAAAAAACCTTGAATAGCCAAGACACTACTGAAAAATAAAAACAAATTAGGCAGAATCACGCTACCAGACTTCAGAAGTGATCAAAACATCATGGTATTGGCACAAAAATAGAGAGGTAGATGTGTGGAACAAAATTGAGAACCAAGAGATGAATCCAGACACTTATTATCATTTGATCTTTGATATGCCTATCAAAAACTTAAATTGGGGGAAAGACTCCCTATTGAACAAATGGTGCTAGGTGAATTGGCTGGTAACTTGTAGAAGACTGAAATGGGACCCACACCTTTCACATCTAACAAAAATTGACTCTCACTGGATAAAAGACTTAAAACCTAAGACATGAAACTACAAAGATTCTTGGAAAGAGTGCAGGAGAAACACTTGACGAAATTGGCCTGGGAGAAAACTTTATGAGGAGGACCCCCAGGGCAATTGAAGCAATAGCAAAAATACATTACTGGGATGTGATCAAACTAAAAATCTTCTCTACTGCCAATAACACAGTAAGTAAAGCAAGTAGACTTCCCTCAGAATGAGAGAGGATATTTGCAGGTTACCTTTACGGCAAAGTTCTGATAACCTGAATCCACAGAGAACACAAACTTATTACTAAGAAAAGAATAAGTGATCCCATTTCACTATGGGCAAGAGACATGAACAGAATCTTCTCCAAAGAAGACAGGTGCATGGTATACAGACACATGAAAAAATCCTCGTCATCTTTAATCATCAGAGAAATGCAAATCAAAACCACTTTGACATACCATCTAACTCCAGCAAGACTATCCCACATAACAAAATCCCAAAACTACAGATGTTGGCGTGGATGTGGAAAAAAAGGAACACTTCTTCACTGCTGGTGGGAATGCAAACTAATACGTTCCTTTTGGAAAGAAATTTGGAGAACACTCTGGGATCTAAAAAATTGACCTGCCATTGGATCCTGCAATTCCTCTACTAGGAGTATACACAAAAGAACAAAAATCACTTTGCAAAAAAAATATTTGTACCAGATTATTCATTGCAGCTCAATTTGTAACAGCCGAGTCATGGAAGAAGCCCAAGTGCCCATCCAACCATGAATGGATTAATAAATTGTGGTATATGTATACCATGGAATACTATGCAGCATTAAAAAAGATGGAGCCTTTGCCTCTTTTATATTTACATGGAGAGACCTGGAACATATTCTCCCGAGTAAAGTATCTCAAGAATGGAGGAAAAAGTATCCAACGTACTCAGTACTTCTATGAAACCTACTTATATTTACTCACACTTTCTTATGAAAGATAGAACACAACTATAGCCCAGGATGAAGGAGAGAAATGGAGTGGGAAGGGAGGGGAGAG
>CAUYPK010141929.1:0-24483 GCA_963574355.1 Loris lydekkerianus | reverse complement strand
GGCTGGGGTTGACCCCGCCCCCCCGGGCCATTGGGGGCCGCCCCCCCCGCCCCGTGCCCCCCGCGGCGCCCCCACTTTTTTTTTTTTTTTTTTTTTTTAAGAGACAGTTTCACTCTACTGCCCTCGGTAGAGTGCTGTGGCATCACACAGCTCACAGCAACCTCCAGCTTTTGGGCCCAGCGATTTTCTTGCCTCAGCCTTCCAAGTAGCTGGGACTACATGCACCCGCCACAATGCCCAGCTATTTTTTGTTGCAGTTTGGCCAGGGCCGGGTTTGAACCCACCACCCTTGGTATATAGGGCTGGCACCCTACTCACTGAGCCACAGGCGCCGCCCTTTTTTTTTTTTTTTTTTTTTTTTTGAGACAGAGTCTCAATATGTCACCCTTGGTAGAATGCCATGGGAACACAGCTCACAGCAACCTCAAACTCTTGGGCTTAAGCGATTCTCTTGCCTCAGCCTCCCAAGTAGCTGGGACTATAGGCACTGCCACAACGCCCGACTATTTTTTGATTGCAGTTGTCATCATTGTTTAGCAGGCCCAGGCTGGGCTCAAACCCACCAGCTTCAGTGTATGTGGCTGATGCCTTACTCACTGAGCTATGAGCGCAGAGCCCCTGTCCCCATTTCTATCTTTCCTCAGCATCCTTAACTTATTTCCAAGGACAGCCTTTCATTCTATTTCCTTTCAAAGAATGAAGGTCACAATAGAATAGGGAAATAGAATCTTAGTCCCTGCTCAAAGAAGGAAGGTCACATGTCCTGTAATCATAGTTGCTAAGTTTGTTTGGAGATTCAACTTTCCCAAAGTTTTTCCTACTCAAAATGATGAGGATCAGCTGGGGCTTGAGTGTTATGGCCAGTTTGAGAAAACAGATGATAACCATACCTCCACCACTTTTTAAAAAAAAGAGATAGGGTCTTGATATGTTGCCCCAACAGGTCTCTAATTCCTGTTCTCAAGTATCCTCACATGTTGCTAACATTACAGGCCTGGCTGCCTTTTTATTATTTATTTATTTGTTTGTTTACTTATTTATTTTTAGAGACAGAGTTTTGCTCTGATGCAGTCTAGACTGCAGGGATATCATCATAGCTCACTGCAATTTCCAACTCCTAGCCTCAGGACATCAAATGATCCTCCTGCCTCAGCCTCCCAAGTAGCTGGGACTACAGACACCCACCGCCATGCCTGTCTAACGTTTCTAGAGAAGGGGTCTCACTAAGTTGCCTAGGCTGGTCTGGAACCCCTGGCCTCAAGCATTCCCAAAGTACTAGGATTACAGGTGTTAGCCACCATACTTGGGCCTGGCTGCTTTTTAATTTTTATTTTATTTATTTATTTATTTTGCAGTTATTGGCTGGGGCTGGGTTTGAACCCGCCACCTCCGGTATATGGGGCTGGCACCCTACTCCTTTAAGCCACCCTATTTATCAATTTTATTTCATTTTATTTTTTAAGACAGCATCTCATTATGTCACCCTCAGTAGGCGCTGTTGTGTCACAGCTCACAGCAACCTCAAACTCTTAGACGTAAGTGATTTTCTTGCTTCAGCATCCCACGTAGCTGGGACTACAGGCGCCCACCACAATGTCTGGCTATTTTTTTGTTATAGTTGTCATTGTTGTTTAGCAGGCCCGGGCGGGGTTCAAACCCTCCAGCCCTGGTGTATGTGGCCAGCGCCCTAACCACTGAGGGGCAGGCACTGAGCCACCGGGCTGCTTTTTTTTTTTTTTTTTTTTCTTGAGGCAGAGTCTCACTTTATGGCCCTTGGTAGAGTGCTATGGTTTCACATCTCAGAGCAACCTCCGACTCCTGGGCTTAGGCGATACTCTTGCCTCAGCCTACTGAGTAGCTGGGACTACAGGTGCCTGCCACAACTCCTGGATATTTTTTTGTTGCAATTTGGATGGGGCCGGGTTCAAACCTGCTACCCTCGGTATATGGGGCCAGCACCCTACTCACTGAGCCAGAGGCACCACCTGCAAGTGATTCTCTTGCCTCAGCCTGTCAAGTAGCTGGGACCACAGGTGCCCACTGCAACGCCCAGCTATTTTTTTTTTTGTCGCAGTTGTTATTTTTGCTAAGTTGGCCTGGGCCAGGTTTGAACCCGCCACTCTCTGTGTATGTGGCCGGTGCTGAAACCACTGTGCTATGGGTGCTCAGCCCACCTGGCTGCTTTTTAAAACAAAAATCAAACTATGGGCTCGGTTAGGGCGCCAGCCACATTCAACGAGGCAAGCGGTTCGAACCTAGGCTGGGCCTGCTAAACAAAGACAACTGAAACAACAACAACAAAATTGCCGGGTATTGTGTCAGACGCATGTAGTCCCTGCTACTTGGGAGGCTGAGGCAAGAGAATTGCTTCTGCCCAGGAATTAGAGGTTGCTGTGAGCTGTAACACCACAGCACTCTACTGAGGGTGACAAAGTAAGACTGTGTCTCAAAAAATAATTTTAAAAAGACAATAATAACAACAACAAAAAATATAGCTAGGTGTTGTGGCAGAGGCCTAGTCCCAGCTGCTAGGGAGGCTGAGGGAAGAGAATCACTTAAGCCCAAGTGTTTGAGGTTGCTGTAAGCTGTGACGCCATAGCACTCTACCGATGGGGACTGGGGACGTAGTGAGACTGTACTCAAAAAAAAAAAAAAGGAAAAAAGAAAATAACTGAACCTGAAGTGTTGCTATTTATTAATGTCACTTTGATGTCTGTCATTTTTTTTTATAAAGGATATCCTTAATGCATTCCGATCTTTAGTCTTATCCATAGTCTTGATTAGAATATGTTAACGAAGTTAAAAAAATCTTTTATGGGATGGTGCCCAAGGCTCAGTGGGTAGGGCACCGCCCCCATATACTGAGGGTGGTGGGTTTGAACCCGGCCCCTGCCAAATTGCAACAAAATATAGCTGGGCATTGTGATGGGTGCCCGTAGTCCCAGCTACTCTGGAGGCTGAGGCAAGAGAATTGCCTAAGCCCAAGAGTTGGAGGTTGCTGTGAGCTGTGATGCTACAGCACTCTACTGAGGATGACAAAGTGAGACTCTTGTCTCTAAAGAAAAAAAAATCCTTCATGAGTGTTGGGTTATTGGAATTCAGGCTGGCTCAACTTCAAAAGTGTTGGTATGCTGCTCTCTTCCTCCGTTAGTGTTTTTTCTCTAGTGAGAATGTGTTTCTCTGATTGCTTCTAGATCAGAGGAAAGGCTTTTTTTTTTTTTAATTGAGACAGAGTCTCACTTTGTCACCCTCAGTAAAGTGCTGTGGTGTCATAGCTTACAGCTACCTCCAACTCTTGGGCACAAGCAATTCTCTTGCCTCGGCCTCCCTAGTAGCTGGGACTACAGAGGCCTGACACAAGGCCTGGCTATTGTTTTGTCTGTTCGTTTGTTTAGCTGGCCCAGGCTGGGTTTGAACCCGCCAGCCCCAGAGCACGTGGCCAGTGTCCTAACCACTGAGCGATGGGCACCCAGCTGACTTGTCTTCTGCTCCTGATTCTTTCCTTGTGTGCCCAATACACAAAGAAAATAAATTGTAATCAGCAATTTCTGTGCTCCTGAGGCCAAACTATTCTCTAACCTCTTCGATTTTCAGGGATGCCTTCCAGTTTAGTATTTCAGTAGAGGTTAACATGTTTCTCTCCCTTAGCCATTTATTTTTTTGATAGCAGTTATAAGGATAATATATATGGCAGTAAGACTTTACAGATTAAACTTTTCTTTACCTGTTTCCTTAAGCAAAGACTTTTAGTTGCATAGGTGATTCAAATAGAAATCTCTTTATACAAAAGAAATAGACTTCTCTTTTTTAGACCGTAAATTTGTGGCTGCATACACTGGATAAAGAGGCTTTTCAATTGCAGTTAAAGGATTTCACCACTGCAGGCACAGCTCTTTCCCCCTTCTGTACCTCCTGTGTAGTTCACCAGTCACATGGCAAGGACGGCTCTCATTCAGCCCTCTGAGTTCAACAGGCTTCTGGAAGAGGCAGGAGAGAGAAAGAGAAAATAAAAGGAGCTGGGGTGATGAAGCTTAGTCACTCCTGGAATAATGAACAGAGGGTGAGGCCCGGCACAGCAAACTGAAGTCTCCCCAGTTTTCTACCCTTGAGCTAAGCTCCCTCTGTGATGTTACCCTTGTGTCCTACCCACCTGCTCTATCATCAGAGGTGCACATGCACAGGACTACTCACATCTGATATGTGCATGACTCATAATTATGACAACTGCAAATTAGCATTCATCCTAAAGACCAGCATCAGTAGCTTTTATTTTTCTTTCTTTATTTTATTCTATTCTATTCTATTCTATTTTATTTTATTTTATTTTATTTATTTTTGAGGCAGAGTCTCACTCTGCTGCCCAGGCTACAGTGCTCACAGCAACCTCAAACTCCTGGGTTCAAGCGATTCTCCTGTCTCAGCCTCTCTAGTAGTTGGGACTACAGACACCTGCCACAATGTGTGGCTAACTTTTCTTTTTCTTTTTTTCTTTTTTTAGAGACAGAGTCTTACTTTATTGCCCTCAGTAGAGTGCTGTAGCGTTACAGCTCACAGCAACCTCCTGGGCTTAAAAAAAAAAAAAAAAAAAAAAATTCTTGCCTGATTCTCTTGCCTCAGCCTCCCGAGTAGCTGGGACTACAGGAACCCGCCACAAGGCCCACTATTTTTTTTTTTTTTTTTTTTTTTAGAGACAGAGTTTCACTTTGTCGCCCTGGGTAGAGTGCCATGGCGTCTCAGCTCACAGCAACCTTCAGCTCTTGGGCTTAGGTGATTCTCTTGCCTCAGCCTCCTGAGTAGCTGGGACTACAGGTGCCTGCCACAACGCCCAGCTAATGCCAGCTATTTTTTGTTGCAGTTTGGTTGGGGCCAGGTTTGAACCTGCCACCCTCGGTATATGGGGCTGGTGCCCTACCCACTGAGCCACAGGTGCCACCCTAATTTTTCTATTTTTAGTGGAGATGGGGTCTTGCTGTTGCTCAGGCTAGTCTTAAACTTCTGAGCTCAGGGGATCCTCCTGCCTCAGTCTCCGAGAGTGCTAGGATTACAGGCGTGAACACTGTGCATGGGATCAGTATTTTTTTTTTTTTTTTAAGACAGAGTCTCACTTTGTTACCCTTGGGAACAAAGGTACTGTGCCATCATTGCTCACAGCAACCTCAAACTCTTGGACTTAAGTGAGCTATGACTTAAGCTACTCAGCCAACCGAGTAGCTGGGACTACAAGTGCCTGCCACAGCACCCAGCGATTTTTAGAGACAGGTTCTTGCTCTTGCTTAGGCTGGTTTGGAACTCATGAGCTTAAACAATCCACCTGCCTTGGCCTCCCAGAGTGCTAGGATTCCAGGCATGAGAAACCATGCCCAGCCCTTATATATATAAATATATATATATATTTTTTTGAGACAGTCTCAAGCTGTCACCCTGAGTAGAGTGCTGTACCATCACAGCTCACAGCAACCTCCAACTCCTGAGCTCAAGCAATTCTTCTGCCTCAGCCTCCCAAGTAGCTGGGACTACAGGTGCCCGCCACGACGCCCAGCTATTTTTTGGTTGCAGCCGTCATTGTTGTTTGGCAGGCTGGGGCCAAATTTGAACCTGCCAGTTCAGGTGTATGTGGCTGGCACCTTAGCCACTTGAGCCACAGGTGCCAAAGCTAAATATTTTTTTTGAAACACAGTTTTACTTTGTCACCCTTGGTAGAGTGCCAAGGCATCATAGCTCACAGCAATCTCCAAATCTTGGGCACAAGCGATTCTCTTGCCTTAGCCTCAGGAGTAGTTGGGACTACAGGCACCCGCCACAACGCATCGCTATTTTTTTCTTTTTTTCTTTTTTTAGAGATGGACCTTGCTGTAGCCCAGGCTGGTCTGAAGTCTGTTAGCTCAGGGCAATCCACCCGCCTCAGCCTCCAAGAGTACCAGGATTACAGGAGTGAGCCACCATGCCCTGCCTTCGGCCCTTGTATTTTTTTTTTTTTTTTGAGACAGAGTCTCAAGCTTCCACCCTGGGTAGCGTGCTATGCTGTAATAGCTCACAGCAACCTCCAGCACTTGGACTCAAGGAATCCTCTTGCCTCGGGTTTTCTATTTTTAGTAGACACGAGGTCTCAATCTTGCTCAGGCTGGGCTCAAACCTCTGAGCTCAAGAGAACTGAGACCTGCCTTGGCCTCCCACAGTGATAGGATTACAGGTGTGAGCTGCCATGCCTGGCCCGTTTCACATTTTTCTCTCCTCATCTTACTCAGCTTTTCCATAATTTTGACCTGGTTGACCACTGTCACCTCCTTGAAATGCTCTGTTTTGCCATCACTCTTCTCATACTGAACAAACCTCAGTTTCCTTTCCTAACCTCTCATCCTTTTCCTAACTGTAAATGTGGGAGCATCATAAGGCTCTGGCCTTGGCTCTCTTCCTACATACACACCCTGATTGATTTTACCCCAGTCCCATGACTTCAAGTGTATGTGTGTAAAAATATCTATCTTATGTATGTATATGTGTATATATGAATGTCTATATATGAGATGACTCCCACATGTTCTTTTTTTTGAGACAGAGTCTCACTGTCGCCCTTAGTAGAGTGCCGTGGCATCACAGCTCAAACTCTTGGGTTGAAGTGATTCTCTTACCTCGGTCTCCCAAGTAGCTGGGACTACAGGCACCTGCCACAATGCCCGGCTACTTTTTTGTTGCAGTTGTCATTGTTGGTTAGCTGGCCGGGCTCGAACCCACCAGCCTTGGTGCACGTGACTGGTGCCATAACCACTGTACTACAGGGCGCTGAGCCATGACTCCCACATCTTATCTCTAGCCCTGACTCCTATCTTGGCATCTATCCTGAGCTCAAGATTCCCTGACTATTCAACATCTCCATTTGGATGAATAAGAGGCATCTCAACTTTAACAGAGGCAAAATAGAATTATAGGTTCTTCCTACCTCCCAATCATTCTCTCCCTGTTTCCCCCATCTCAGCAAATATCACCCCATTCACCAAGTTACTCAGAGAAAAGAAAATCCAGGAGTTATCCTCATGCCTTTCTCTACTGAACACTCCATATTTAGTTTATTTAGTCCTTTTACCTTTTCTTCCAAAATTTTCCAGAGTATGGCCATTTTTCAACACCATTTACTGTGACCATGTGACTTCCACCCTTGTTCTCTTGCAGTCTATTTGCCACCTGGCACTCAGCGAGACCTTTTACAATTGTAAATCAAATGGTATCCCCTCCCTGGCTACAATTCTTAAAGGACATCGTGCAAATAAGATAAAATGCCACTCCCAGTTGTACCTAGATCAGATTGTACCTGATCTAGCACTCTGCCTATCTTTTTTTTTTTTTTTTTGGGGGGGGGAGTCTCATGGCGTCAAAGCTCACAGCAACCTCAAACTCTTGGGCTTAAGCGATTCTCTTGCCTCAGCCCCTCAGGAAGGTGGGACTACAGGTGCCTGCCACAACATCTGGCTATTTTTTTGGTTATAGTTGTCATTGTTGTTTAGCAGGCCCCAGGCCGGGTTCAAACCCACCAATCCCGGTGTATGTGGCTAGTGCCCTAACCACTGATCTATGGGTGCTGAGCCACTCTGCCTAACTTTTTGACTTCATCTTTCTCTCTATTCTCCAGCTTTGGAGGTTTTTGGGTTTTTTGTTTTGTTTTGTTTTTGTGGAAGTGGAGTTTCCCTTGGAAATGTTGGACATGTTAAGCTGTTTCTTGACTTGGGTATTTACACATGCTGTTCCTTTTCATGAAACACTCTGCTGTAGATTTCTTTCTTTCTTTTTTCTTTTCTTTTCTTTTTTTTTTTTGAGGCAGAGTTTTATTATGTCGTCCTTGGTAGAGCGCTGTGGCATCACAGCTCACAGCAACCTCTAACTCTTGGGCTTAAGCAATTCTCTTCCCTCAGCCTCCCAAGTAGCTGGGACTACAGGTGCTCGTCACAACGCCCAGCTAGTTTTTTGGTCGCAGTTGTCATTGTTGTTTAGCAGGCCCAGGCCAGGCTCAAAGCTGCCAGCCTTGGTGTATGTGGCCGGCACCGTCCTCTGCTGTAGATTTTCCAATAGCTGCTGCCTTCTTCCCAACATTCACATCTCAGCTCAGATGTTGTGCTTGCTGGCTTAGATCACTGTGGCTAATATAGTCTCTCCCTACCTGTCATTCCAGCCTCCCCGTATTCTATCATATATTGTATTTCGCTTTTCTCAGCATTTATTACTGCTAGAAACTACCTTCCTGGTTGTGTGTTCATCATCTCTATCCACTAGGGCAGGAGAGTTATTTTATTCAAGGGTAGATTTACAGTACTTCACCTGCCACCTAGTCCACAGAACATGCTTAACAAGCCTTCATTAACTCACAATTATCAGATCTGTGTGATAGTCATAAGTGAGCATCTATTTCTTCAACATACACTATGCAACAAAACACATAGCTACAGTACTGCTGGGAGGACCGGGCAGTATGCTAGGCAGGAGCAGGTGTTCTACAGGTGATGGTTAAGCGCTCAGATTCTGAACTCAGACAGCTGGGGCTAGAATCATGCAAAACTTGTTGTCTTTGGTCAAATGATTCAGCTTCTCTGTGACCTAGTTTCTCATTTATAAAATGGAAATTAAAATGATAGCTATTCTCTCATCCAAATACTAACCAGAGCCACTTCTGCTTAGCTTCTGACGTCAGACGAGATGGGGTGTGTTCAGGATGGTTTGGCCTTAGACAGTGATGGTTATTCTCAATAGTTATTATGAGGATTTTTTTTTGAGACAGAGTCTCACTTTGTCACCCTCAGTACAGTGCCATTGTGTCATAGCTCACAGCAACCTCAAACTCTTGGGCTCAAGTGATTCTCTTGCCTCAGCTACCCATGTAGGTGGGAATACGAGTGCCCACCATAACACCCGCCTGCTTTTAGAGGTGGGGTCTTGCTCTTGATCAGGCTGGTCTCAAATTCCTTAGCTCAGGCAATCCACTGGCTTCAGCCTCCCACAGCGCTAGGATTACAGGCATGAGCCACCACACCTGGCCAGCTGTTATGAGGATTAAGAGACCATACACACAAAAAATAACTGGCATATTGCAAGTATTCAATAAATAGTAGGTCTTTTCCATAAGGAATAACCACCATTTTCAACCACGGAGGCAAGCACTCTACCTTCCTTTCCCTCATATCTGAGAGGTCCATTTTCCCTGATTTCTAAACCCTCACCTAAAATTTTGCTTTTATTTTTGAGACAGAGTCTCACTTTGTTGCCCTTGATAGTGTGCCGACAGCTCACAGCAACCTCAAACTCTTGAGCTTAAGCGATTCTCTTGCCTCAGCCTCCCAAGTAGCTGGAACTACAGGTGCCTACCACAACGCCCAATTATTTTTAGAGATAAGGTCTCGCTCTAGCTGGAACTCATGAGCTCAGGCGTCCACCTGCCTGGGTCTCCCAGAGGGCTAGGATTACAGGCATGAGCCACTGTGTCTGGCCTTAACTTTTTGCTTTTGGATTCTCACACAGGTCCATGGCACTCTGAGAACCTTTCTAGATCTTGCCATTCTTCTCTCCCACTTTAGAGGTGGCCAAAAAAAAAGAATAAATATCACAAAGCCTTTGACACCACTCGACTAAGGCTCCTCATTAACATTGCACCCTGTTGCCACTGCCTGTTCTGGGTGTGAGTTCTAGCCTTTGCTGGAAGTCAGAATTCTCCTTTTAGACCCACAGGGTAGGGATGGGGCAGGAGCTCACCTTTATGCCAGCATTTCTCCCTGGGTGCCTCAGTGAATGCTGCCTTGGCAACCATTTTGTTTTCTGGAGAGCAGCAAGCTCATCACGGTACTAGTGTCTTCAGGCAGGTGGCCACAGGCATGTTTGGTTGGCTCATTATACTGTTTTTTTTTTTTTTTTTTTTTAGAGACAGAGTCTCACTTTGTCACCCTCAGTAGAGTGCTGTGGCGTTACAGCTCACAGCAACCTCTAGCTCTTGGGCTTCAGCGATTCTCCTGCCTCAGCCTCCCAAGTAGCTGGGACTACAGGTGCCCACCACAACGCCTGGCTATTCTTTTGTTGCAGTTTGGCCGGGGCTGGGTTTGAACCCACCACCTTCAGTATATGGGGCCAGCACCCTACTCACTGAGCCAGAGACGCCACTCCCATATACTGTTTTTGAAAAATCTGACTGAAGATTAAACATTTAAAAATTGGGAGAGAGGCTCGGTGCCTGTGGCTCAAGCTGCTAAGGCGCCAACCACACACACCTGAGCTGGCAGGTTTGAATCCAGCCTGGGCCCAACAAACAACGATGGCTGCAACCAAAAAATAGCCCAGGTTGTGGTGGGCGCCTGTAGTCCCAGCTACTTGGGAGGCGGAGGCAGGAGACTCACTTGAGCCCAGGAGTTGCAGGTTGCTGTGAGCTGTGATGTCACAGCACACTACCCAGGGCAATAGCTTGAGGCTCTGTCTCAAAAAAATAAAAAATAAAAAATTGGGGCTTGGTGCCTGTAGCTCAAGCAGCTAAGGCACCAGCCACGTACATCAAAGCTGGCGGGTTCGAATCCAACCTGGGCCGGCCAAACAATGACTACAACTTAAAAAAAAAAACAAAAAAAAAAACAACTAAAAAAATAAAATAAAAATTGGGAGAGCCCTGGCTCAGCGCCTGTAGCATGGTGGTTACAGCACTGGCCACATGCACCAAGGCTGGTGGGTTCGAGCCTGGCCCGGGCCTGCTCAACAACAATGACACTTGCAACAGGAAAATAGCTGGGTGTTGTGGTGGGCGCCTGTAGTCCCAGCTCCTCAGGAGGCTGAGGCAAGAGAATCACTTAAGCCCTAGAGTTTGAGGTTGCTGCGATCTATGACACCACAGTACTCTACTGAGTGTGACATAGTGAGACTCTGTTTCAAATAAATAAATAAATAAATATTGGGAAAGCTTATATCAAGATCTAAATAATTGGCTTCTCTTGAAAAATTGGAACTTGCTGCCACCCTGCTCTGAGTAATGACAGCCCCAGTACCTAGACCTACATTCTTACTTCTCCACAAAGTCCTTCTGGCTGACTTCACTCACTTACTTCTCTCACTCCTGTAGGCCTTTGAGTTGTGAACCCAGGCTCTAAGTAAGGTCTTGGGAGACTTCAAGACTTTATGCAAGCTCCTGTTCTTATACTTGGCATCTGTTTGGCATAAGGTACTACAAAAATGAGGCACAAAGTAATCCCTGGGGCTGAAGGACTGTGAGCAGAGATGGGAGGGAAATGAGCAGAATAATGCAGAGAAGTGAATAAGAGACAGTGAACAACAAACAGAAGAGATAAGATATAATTATTGAGTTTGTGTATGAGGTAGGCAGTGTTCGGGGGAACTGGAGGACATGGGAGAAGTAGAGGGAGTGGCTGAAATTTAAGATTAGACGGGTATGAGCAGGGAGGACTCACCATTAGATCTCATTATTTAGGGCCCTTCAGAGAAACAACCAATAGGATGTGTATGTGTATATATACATTTGGAGAGAGAGTGAATGGGTTGCTTTTGAGGAATTTGATTAACCAACAGAAATTTATTTTCTCACTTCTCTGGAGGCTAGAAATCCAAGATCATAGTGTTGGAAGGATTGTTTTTTTTTCCAATGGCCTCTCTCTTTGGTCTGCAGATGGCCATCTTTCAGAAACCTCCTGGGGTCTTCCCTCCCTGTTTTTTTGTTTCTGCTGCCGAAACAGCAGAAAAAACTAACCTGGCCACAGTATTTTTTTTGAAGTAAGGATCATATGTCAATAGCAGTTACAAAACCAACTTAAGTGGGTTTCAACCAGCATATGTAAGTACATCACTATATAGAAGTAAATATTGTTTTTGTGAAACTTTTGTGCTACTGCTATGTAAACAAAAACAAGATTATAGTAAAAAAAAATTTTTTTTTTTTTGAGACAGAGTCTCACTATGTCATTCTAGGTAGAGTGCCATGGCGTTACAGCTCACAGCAACCTCAACCTCTTGGGCTTAAGTGATTCTCTTGCCTCAGCCTCCCAACTAGCTGGGACTACAGGCGCCCGCCACAATGCCTGGCTACTTTTTTGTTGCAGTTGTCATTGTTTAGTTGGCCTGGCTATACCCTCAGTGTATGGCCAGCACCATAACCACTAGTGCCAAGCCTACAGTCAAAAATTGAAGCCACTGTAACCATGAGAGGAGAGAACGGGTCTATGTTGGCAAATTAAGGGGCAACTGGTGAGATGACGGCTCTGAATCCTTTTTCCTCAGCCTTATAGAGTCAGTTCACTGTTTTGGGAAGATAAATGGGAGACACTAGAATGACCATTCCAGGCCTAGCTGTGGTTTTACTATCTATAATTTTGCCTACTTAATCTCTGAATCTTGGTTTCTTCATCTGAAAAATGGTAACAATAATACCACCTATTTCACAGAATTGATGTTGTCCTAGAGATTATGAATTACTTTCAGCTACTGACCCTTTCTTACTCATACTAGTACAGTATTTCTAGTTTTTAACATATTATACCTTCGGTTGGCGCCCATAGCTCAGTGAGTAGGGTGCTAGCCACATACACTGAAGATGGCGAGTTTGAGCATGGCCCAGGCCTGCTAAACAACAACAACTGCAACCAAAAAAATGGCTGGGCATTGTGGTGGGCACCTGTGGTCCCAGCTACTTGGGAAGCTGAGGCAAGAGAATCGCTTGAGTAGAGTTTGAGGTTGCTGTGAGCTGTGATGCTATGGCACTCTACCAAGGGCAACATGGTGAGACTGTCTCAAAAAAAAAAAAAGAAAAAAAAAAAAAGAGAAAATCATACCTTTTCTCCTAGAAAGAGAAAAAAGGAAATTAGTATTTACCATTTGGTGTGTCGGACACTATGTTGCCTACTCAGCATGATTTGGTTGAACACACAATTTCAAACGGGCATGGTAAATTCAGTGGTGCTCTATAAAGTTCAGATAGTTCTGCAGCACAGCCATTTTCATCCTAATGGAAGGCTTTTATCACATATACAGGGAATTCCAAACATTTCAGCTATTCAAGGCCATAAAGCATGGCTGTGAGGGGCCCCTCAGCCCCGAGAGATGTAAGTAGGGGTGCTGGTGGGTGAAGCTGCAGGATGAACAAGGAACATGGGGTTTTTTTCCTCAGATTTTCTTACAAGTCCGTCAAATTGCTTCTTGGGAGTCTAGGGCTTCTAAAGTGGCACAACCGGGTGCTTGCTTGGCAGCATATATACTAAAAATTGGAACGATACAGAGAAGATAAGCATGGCCCCTGTGCAAAGATAACATGCATATTCGTTAAGCGTTCCATATTAAAAAAAAAAAAAAAAAGAAAGAAATAATAAAGTGGCACAACCGGAATGGGAAGAAACACACCCTGAAGCCCTGGTGGGGGTAAGTCTGCCCCTCCCAACTCCTATGGGCAGGGCTGGTGGCACCGTGGGAACATCCCACTTGCCAGTGCAAGACGGAGACAAGGGTCTAGCCCTCTGACCCAAACGTCAGGAATGAGGGTGCAGGTACTCTGGATCTCAGCTTGACTGAGTCAGAAGAGATTCCAAGACTGGAGAGGAAGAGATGGTAGGAAGAAGAGGTATTGAATTTGTCTGTGCCTCCCTAGAACTCAGACTCAGCTTCACAAGAACAGAAACCCAAAGATGAGCCCCTCCCTGTCATGGTGTGAACTGATTCCCCAAGGGCATCCCCCACAGCTAAGTGAAGGAGTCAACAGGGAGCACAGAAGACTCATTCCGCAGAGGATGAGGAGGAGGGACTGCTGGTTCCCGGAAATTAAGCAGGGTGGAGTAGTAGGAGGAGGAGTTTATCTCAGTTGTGATGCTCCCCCATTGGGGGTGGGTGGGTTGGGGGGTCTGCCAACACCCCATCTCTGGTTTGTTGTCAGATTCTTTCCTGCTTCATGTAAGCAGGATCATGTAAACAAGATTTTTCTCCTTGTCCAGGCCAAAGCTCCATTCTCAGCCAACTGGAGTTAAAGAAACTCAAGGCCATTTCCCTTCCCCTTCAACAAATATTTGCAAAGTGTCCACCACACTCCTGATGCCAGGTATAGAGACATTACTTCTTCCCTTTAGCAATTTACAATCCGGTGGAAGAAGCACGTTGAGGGGCGTGAGTGCAGGGAGCACACTTTAAGGCCAGTGATAGAGGGTAGTTAACAGGACGCTATGGAAATGTACAAAATAAATAAAACAAGGCAGCTAAATCCCAAGGGTTTGGAGGGTTCCACAGAAGACATCTGACACCAAACATTCCAGGACAAGAGAGGTGGTGTAGAGAGACGATGGCATTGACCTAGAGAGATAAGTTGCTGAGATGGACTTTGAAGAGGCTAAGGAAAAACCTGTGCACGGGGGAAAGGGGGGGGATGAGGAACACGAGAGGATCAACAGGGCTGGGAGGGACGGAGGTGCTAGAAGGCACGCATCTCTAGGAAGGCACAGAGACCTGAGGTCAAGACCGAAAAGAGGCGGGCGGGCGACACCGGGAGCCCTGGAAAGCCGTCTGCGGTGGGGCGGAGCGGGGTGGACCCTACACGTGAGCTACGTGCAGCGCCGGCCACCGCCCCCTCCTCGGCAGTTGGGTAGCCGGGCCTGCCTCGGTCAGCCCAGGGCCCCGACCAGGGCAGTTGCACGGGGGTCGTGCAGCGGGTGGCGGCGAAGGAGAGAGAAAGCCGCCCCCCCCCCCGTTTGGAACCCAGGAGGAGCGTGGGTTCGCAGTGACCGGAAGGAACGCGGGGAGCGCCTCATCACCAGGCGGGTGGATCTAGGGGCGCAGGCTGGAGGGTGGGATCTGGGGGCTGAATGGCTGGTTGAAGATGAAGACAGCTACGAACGGGTCCATCTGTAGCTACACAAATGGAAGTGGTCTAGGGGACTGAGGCCCGAGCGGGGGTGGAGTGTGGTCCAAGAGTAAGGAGGGGGTTCCTGGAGACGTGGCACTCAAGAGCCGAGCTTGGTTCCGCTCCGGCCGCCCGGGCTGCAGCCCTCCTTTCCCTCCGGAACCTGAACCTGACCCCGCCCAGGCCTCCCTCCCATCCCTCTAGGAGCTTCAGCCTGGGCACCTCCAGTCCAGGGTTGCCCAGGTCCGGCCGCTGGGGCGTCCAGCCGGCCCCAGACGAAACAATGCGACTCGGGTCCCGCCTCCGGAGACTGACGCGACCCGGGCGGCGGCCAATCCCAGCGTGCAGCTAGGCTCTTTAAAAAAAGAAGAGCCGGCCGCGGTGTGGCTGTCAGCTGAACAGGGATCCCTCCGCCCATGTAAACACACATCATAAAGGGCAAGGGGAAGCGAATTCCCATGAGGCGGGGGGCGTTACTCCCTTCCCCGAGAGCCCTCTCAGTCCTTAGATTCCCCTCTCTACGCTGGCATCCGCCCGCTCCTTTAACGTCTTGTCGGGTCCACTAGGAGCCAAACAGCTGGTGCCTGATTCGGGAGTAATAGAATCTCATCATTTAGGGTCACCACCGGAAATGGAGGAAGGGAGACCTTGAGAGTTGGGAGCCAGAGGGAGTCCTAGGACACAGCTGAGAATTGGGAAATACTTTATTAGACTCATTCTTGCGCACTTCAGTTAAATATTAGTCATAATTCGTACATGTGTAGAATTTTTTCTACAAAGTTATATTGGCTTTTAGGATGCCAACGTTAATGGTGAAAATATTTATTTATTTAATCACTTCAAAACCAATAGGAATCGCCCTTCTGGCATTAACAGCAAGGATGGAAGAAAACTGGCTGGACCTCAGAAAGAGACATGAGGATGGGTAACAAAGATGACTGTAGAGAATGCTTTGAAACCACCACAAACACTTTTCTGCTGATAGCATCAAGAGATGAATTCAGACCAGAAGAAAATATGGTGAAAATAGTTTTAACGCTCTCCTCAAATAGAGCACATAGCAGAAATCATCTCCCACCGCAAAGAGCGACAATAATGATTTTTCTCTCTAACATTTTGTTAGGAATTTTCAAATATTCAGCAAAGTTAAAAGAATTTTGCAGCAATTTCATCCACTTAGATTCATTCATTAGCATTTTATTATAACTTGCCATACCACATATCTATCTTGCACTGATGTCTTAATAGGATGCTAGCTGTCCCCTTGGCTTGATTCTCCATTGCAGTGGGGAGCAGGAAAAGGCAGATCCACGTGTCAAAGTCCTAGACAGCTAAGGAAATGACTAACTTCTCCAAGGACCTCTGTGAACTCTTTTGGGAAAAACTTACTGAAGAGGCGGCTGTTTTTCTTTCTTTTACTTGAAGAACCCTAAGGATAAGTAAGGGACTTCCTTTCAACAGGTGAATCTGAAAGCAGGGCTAAATTTCCACAGATGCCTCTCTAGCAGTTCAGGCTAGTAGTCCTTGCATGTTTGGCTGCTTTTTGGATAAAAGGTCATTTCAGTGTAGAAGCTCTACTTTTGGAACTTCCTCTCTTTTTCTGATGGACATACCTGCCCCTCCTCCCAAAAAGTGCCTCAAAGATGTTCATATCTCTTAAAGTTTCTTAAGAGAATCTGTGTCTCCATTGCTTGCTTTGCAAAATGGGGATTATTATTAGGACCTACTCAATGTAATTGTTTTGATAACTCAACGAGCTAATATATGCAAAGTATTTATAACAGTGCTTTACAAACAGCATTAGATAAATAATGGCTATCACCCATATGCAAATAACTCCCAGATTTATATCTCCAATTTGGATCTCTTTCATATTTATACCCTTCAGTGTGTTGGATACTCTAGCAGTATGTACCAAATAATTTTACTGCCTCGTCCTTCAAACTATCTCTATGTCCTAGTTTTATTTATTTTATACTCCTTCCTTCTAATCAATTGCACCACTGCCTTAGTTTAGGCTCCATTGTTTCTTGTCTGGATTATTTAGGGAGTCTTGCTTCTCTCAAATCCAAACTTGTCACATTGTGCAGGACTCTTTTCCTGCAACATCCCCACTTCCCAATAAATAGTCTCCATCATTTACTAGCAAGGTGAATTTGGGCAAATTGCTTAATCTACCTATGCCTCACTTATTAGTAAGATGAAAAATAAGACTGCCTACCTTATAGGGTTGTATAAATGATTAACATGCAAAGCACTTAGAACAATGCCTAAGATATGCAAAAGATGTTATTATCATTCTTACTACTTTCTCATGAACATGCTGTTTTTATGTTCAACCTGTTCTACCTGGAAAGTCTTTTTTTTTTTTTTTTGAGACAGAGCCTCAAGCTGTCATGGCTCAGAGCAACCTCCAACTCCTGGGCTTAAGCATTTCTCTTGTTTCAGCCTCCTAAGTAGTTGGGACTACAGGCGCCCACCACAAGGCCTGGCTACTTTTTGGTTGTAGTTGTCATTGTTGTTTGGCAGGCCCAGGCTGGATTCGAACCCGCTAGCTCTTGTATGTGGCTGGCACCTTAGCCAGTTGAGCTACAGGCGCCAAGCCAAAAGTCCTTGATTTCCAATACTTTATGCCCCTTCTCGGTTTTATGAAGTGTATATTTCTCTCATGGCACCTATCACAGTAGACTGACATGATTGAATGGAGTGGCTTATGGATCTGGTCCTCTCTACCAGGCTATTAACTTCTTGAGGCCAGTAACTGCTACATAGTAAGTGGTCAATAAATGTTGGCTTTACCGAACCTAATGGATAAACTCCAACCCCAAACGAAGGCCTAGGCCCCGCCCGATTCGGAGGCGGGGCGGGGAGCCAGGCACCGAGGGAATGGGGGTGGGGGTGGGGTGGGACTCTTTTTCCTCGCCGTGGCGGCGGAGGCGCACGGCGTGGGCAAACGGCAAGACGTCGTCGGAGGAAGACTGAAAAAGCCCAAGGTGCTGCCGTTGCTCGTTCAAGTCGGACTTGCCGTCGCCGGATCCGCTTCTACACTGGTGTGGGACCGAGCGGAGCTTGCAGCTGCGGTCCCGGAGCCAACCCTGTCCTCACCACTGCCCGACCTGCAGTGATGGAGCCGGCCACCGCGCTGCCCCCAGGCCCGCGCCAGGCGCTGCCCCTCGGGGGTCCCGGCCCGCTGGGCGAGTTCCTGCCTCCTCCCGAGTGCCCGGTCTTCGAGCCCAGCTGGGAAGAGTTCGCGGACCCCTTCGCTTTCATCCACAAGATCCGGCCCATAGCCGAGCAGACTGGGATCTGTAAGGTGCGGCCGCCGCCGGTGAGTCACGCCAGCACCCCGGATCCTGCTCGCGGCTGGTGGAGGGAGTGGGGACGCGCGGGGCCCAGGAGGCCCGAGGCGTGGGGGCGGGGTGCAGGTTGCCCTGCAGGCTTCGCCAAGTTTGGGACTGCCCAGAGGGTCGGAGTTGAGGCAGCGGCAGGAAAAGTGGGGCTTTTCCACGGTGGGAGATGAGGAGTGTGGGAGAGGAGGGAGCTGCGGTGGTACCACAGAAGGGCCGGGATGCCGCGGGGCTCGGGCAGACGGTGCGCGGCCCATCCCGGGGGTTCGGGTTCGGTTCCGGATGGAGTGGTGGCAGGAGCCTGGAGGTGGTCGCGGGGGAGTTTCCTCCTGGAGCCTAGCGCAGGCTCGGCCGTGGAGGGAGAGCTGTGGGCTTGGCGAGGCTCCGCAGGCTTGGTCCTCGCCTCCTCTCCCGGGGTGCGGGGGTGTGTGATGGGGTGGGGGTGGGGGACTTGCGAGTTGTCGTGCGAGGAGGAAAGTTTTCAATATGGCGGCGGGAGCCCCTGGTCCTTTGTGTGGTGGCGGCGTCGGCCCGGAGCGGCCCTTACCTGGGCGCCCCACCCTCCAGACCAGGGCACCCCCCAACCCCTGGTCCCCGGGCCTCCAGGTGTGCCCCGGGCCGGGGTCTCGGAGGGGGCGGCCAGCACTGCCGGGGGGCAAGGAGGAGCCGGCAGTCCGGCCCTGGAGCTGATATGTTGTGGGGGGCGTAAGTGTTTAGGGGGTACTTTTGGGGGGCGTGGAGCGCAGGACCGGCGGCGTTGGGTCCCGACGCCCTCCCGCGCTCTGGAGCGCGCACACACCCGACTTCTGGCCCAGCCTCCGGACTCCCCGGGGAGGCCTGGTCTGTGTTGGTGGGACAGGGTGGGGGCAAGGCCGGGTTTGTGGGGCGAGGGGATGTCAGACGAGAAGACCTCGGGAGATTTCGTGCTCGTTTGTCCAGTTGCCCGTCCTCGGGAGGCTGAAATGCAGTCATCCACCTCAGCCCCGCAAGCCCCGTCTAGAGAGCCCGGGGCCTGTGAGTGGGGGGTGGCGGCTCTGAAACCATCCCTAACCGCTCCAACGTTCACGGAGTTGGGCCAGGCCAGCCCCTTCCCTACCCCACCAACCCCCACAGCCGGAACTGGATGCGCTCCTACACCCCTCCCCCCCGATGTTTCGGGATGGTCTGAGTCCGAGTTGGCCTGAACGACGGTTGGACGGGCAGGGACCGTTGCGAAGGTGGTTTAACTGCCTTTCCTACGGTTTAAGAATCTTCACCCACTCTCCTCCCCCGCCCCCCGCCCCTGTTGGAGGAAGACCCCCCCCCAATTCCTTCTCCATTAAGCTTGCTCTTTGTAATGACATTTTAATTGCGGAGATTCTGCCTGTGATCATTCTGTTTTGAAAAGCTGTTTTGAGGGAGATCCTTGAATAATTCTAATTTATCCCAACTTCCTCCCCCACCCCAGATTAAAACAGGGACATCATACTTTATTTCCTTAAACAAGTTTGAAAATGGGGATGAAATACATGCCTCAGAAAATAACTGGTCAACTAGTATGGGGGAAATGTTTGAAAATACCGTAGATCCATTTCTCTCAGTGTGTAGTGGTCAAGGGTAATTCTTGTTGCTTCAGGGAAGTACATTTCTTTTGGAGTGTAAAAAGGCCTGCAGAAGTTATAACCGGGCTGGTTAGAGGAAAGGTTTTAATTCTTGAATAATAGGTCATGTTTCAAACATTTAACAGTTTAGCTTTATGTCACATGCTAGGAAGGGTGGGTATGAATACTGTACATTTGCATGAGTGGGATTTTATGAAGAAATTAGGTAATAACTTGAGTAAGTTCTTAGTAACCAAAATGTGAGGAGTCAGGTTCCTGGGAGTTGTCCTCCATGTTGGTATTGTGGTATATTCTAGGGCTGGGGTAAATCCTTTATCTTGCTTTCTTATTCTTTGCCTTTTAGAGGGCCCTTTTCCCAAAAAGATAGTGTTACTATGGTTAGGTTTGGCTACCCATCTCCTTATCTTGGCTGATATATTAATGGCAATCTTTGCAAAACGTGTGATCGTATTGCCTTTTCCCACCCTGAGTGTCAGACAGACATGATGGCCACCATTTTGTATTGAAAGTACTACATACTACAGCCTGAGGAAGGGGGTTAAAGAGGCACAAATAACCTACAAACATAACCAGTGTTCTATTTTGGAGACCTCCTTTGTGGGGAGGAGACTTGCATCCTCCTTTGTTTAACAAACTCCTGTGACAAATGGAAAGAGTTTGGGAGTATTTGTCTTTGATATAACCACAAAAAGAGAAATCTTTCCAGAAGTTGTAGCTCTTGAAAAGGGGTCTTTTTGGAACAAAGGCTGCTTAAGAGATGTAAACAGTCTTTGTTTTGAAACTGTTTTGTTTTTTGGAACACTGTGAACAAGTGGTTTCATATAGTTGAAATAACAGCAACAAATCCTTCAAGAGATATGAAATATTTTCCATGGCAATACTATGTAATGCCTGTGTTTCTAGATGATTTTTGTTCACTGAATTTTTAGAACAAAAATACCTATATTAAAGGGGGAATTGGGACAGTTATTTTACTTTTTAGGAGGTGACTTAAAGCATTTCTATTTACTTTTGTTTTTAACCTTTATATCTTTAATTAATGGTAATTATATAGCTTCAGTTCATAGCTGTTTTCTTAGTGAGACTCCTAAACAGCTTGGCTTTTGAAAACTAAGGGTGTTTACATTATTTTATATATGGGGCCTAGGGGTTGTCAGAAATTTGTGAAAATATGGTATGATAAATGTGCTAAAAGGTAGTTAAGAAAGAAGACTGTACTCAAATCCTGATTTTAAAGAGAGAACTATAAACAGACTTTTGTTTGAAATTTTATCAAGTATATGGGATAACCAGGTTTGTTTTCTGGGTTGAGACCTTTTTAAACTTAAAATAAGTCTTTTTCTGATTTTATAACATTTAAAATGCAAATTTTAATTCTTTATACATCTGTTTAAGAACAGAGTATATTTTCTGTATCACCTTGTGGTATTTGGAAATAATTTGTGGAGTGTAATAACTGTTAGGCAAAAAACAGTTGATTGCTTGAGTCAATACTTTTTTGAGTCTCCCAAGTTTGATAGGAATATATTTGATGGCTTTTATAACTTTCTTTTTTAATCCAATGTTTGATCATAGATAGGCAGATTCCACAGATTTCATCTTTGACAGTGCCCCCAAATCCCAAAATCAAGGATTTAAATCAAACCGCAGATGGCACAGTGGACATTTTTTTCAGCTTTAACTTCTCTGATCACTAGTTTGACTCCACCTTTATAGCCAGCTTATAAAATTGCACTTAAGTGTTTTATTTAAAGTAGTCAGCATCCTTGAGTGAGCCTGTTCTACTCTTAGAGAACCAGGAGGAACTTAAATATTCCTTGTATAGTGGAAGTGTGAACAATGTGTGTGGAACTTATTTACTCCCATTCTGGCCTGTCATTCTCTTGAATTTGATGGACTTTGGCCTAACCCTCTCTGTTTTTCCATTTTCTCTGATGTCATGAAATCTTTTTCTTTCTTTTTTGAGACAGTCTCACTTGGTCACCCTTGGTAGAGTGCCGTGGCGTCTTAGCTTAAAACAACCTCAACCTCAAACTCTTAGGCTCAAGCAATCCTCTTGTCTTAGCCTCCCATGTTGCTGGGACTACAGATGCCCGCCACAATGCCCTCCAATTTTTTTAAAGATGGGGCGGAATGGGAGGGGGGGTTCTCACTTTGGCTCAGGCTGCTCTCGAACCAGTGAGCTCAGGCAATCTACCCGCCTTGTGATGTCATGAAATCTTTCTCTAGTTGTAGCAATTCCTTGGTTACTTTACTATTTATTTATTTTTATTTTTTTGAGACAGAGTCTCACTTTGTTGCCCTCAGTAGAGTGCTGTAGTGTCACAGCTCACACCAACTCCAAACTCTAAGGCTCAACCAATTCTTTTGCCTCAGCCTCCCAGGTAGCTGGGACTACAGGCGCCTGCCACGATACCCAGCTATTTTTAGAGATGAGGTCTCGCCCTGGCTCAGGCTGGTCTTGAACTCCTGAGCTCAGGTCATCCGCCCGCCTCAACCTCCCAAGTGTAAGCCACCACCCGGTCCCCTTCGCTACTTTAAATGTTTAACATTTGAAGGAAAGGCTTATCAGTAGAAACACCCTTGAGGAGGAACTTATAACTACTTTTTTTTTTTTTTTTTTGAGACTGAATCTCACTCTGTCTCCCTGGGTAGAATGTCTTGGCATCATCATAGCTCACAGCAACCTCAAACTCTTGGACTCAATAGATACTCTGCCTGCTGCTTCCCAAGTAGCTGAGACTATGGGCGCCGCCACAACTGGGCAGTTTTTTGATAGAGATGGGGGTCCCCCTTCCCCCTCTTGCTCAGGCTGGTCTTGAACTCCTGAGCTCGGGTTATCCACCCGTCTCAGCCTCCCAGAGTGATAGGATTACAGGCTCGAGCCACCACGCCTGGCCTCTATATAAATACTTTATAAAAATAATTATGGCTCATGCCTGTAATCCTAGCACTTTTGGAAGGCCAAGGTAAGAGGGAGGATCGCTTGGCTTGAGGCTTACAGTTTGAGACCAGCCTGAACAAGAGTAAGACTTTTCTACAAAAAATAGAAAAAATAGTCTGGTTTGGTGGTGCCTGTGGTTCTAGCTGCTTGGGAGGCTGAGGACTGAGGATTGCTTAAGCCCAGGCATATATTTGAGGTAGCAGTGAGCTGGGGATGATGGTGATACTGCACGGTAGCCCAAGTGACAGATCAAGACCCTGTCTCAAAAAAAACAAAAAACTGTTTGAGATGTAATTCATATACCATATCATTTCTTCCTTTTATTTATTTATTTTTTTTGGTAGAGACAGTTTCACTTTGTCGCCCTCAGTAGAGTGCTGTGGCGTCACAGCAACCTCCAACTCCTGGGCTTAGGCGATTCTCTTGCCTCAGCCTCCGGAGTAATTGGGGCTATAGGCGCCCGCCACAACACCCAGTTATTTTTTTGTTGTAGTTTGGCCAGGGCTAGGTTTGAACTCATCACCCGCTGTATATGGGGCCAGCGCCCTACCCACTGAGCCACAGGTACCACCTCATTTCTTCATTTTTTAATGTATCATTCAGTTGTTTTTAGTATTTTCACAGAGTTGTACAACCATCACCACAATCAACTTTAGAATATTTTCCTCTTCCAAAAGAAGCCAGTACTCCCTTGTAAGTACTTTTTTTTTTTTTTTTTTTTTGAGACAGAGTCTCACTGTGTCACCCTCTGTAGAGTACTTGACATCACAGCTCACAGCAACCTCAAACTCTTGGGCTTAAGCGATTCTCTTGCCTCAGCCTCCTTAGTAGATGGGACTACAGTCGCCTGCCACAACGCCTGGCTATTCTTTTGTTGCAGTTGTTGTTGTTTAGCTGGCCCAGGCTGGTTTTGAACCCACCAGTCCTTGGTGCATGTGGCTGGCACCGTAACCACTGTGCTATGGGCGCTGAGCCGGGTAAGTACTTTAAAAAAAGAAAAAAATTAGTACTATATGGCCTAGAAGAAAAACTTGGTAGGAGATTGGATTAAGTCCTGTCCTTCTAGGTTACAAGTATCTACCTTAAACAAAGCAAAAAGAAACTTCATTTGTTACAGTCTTTGAGCATTTAGCTAAATTTGACTTTGCTAATGGTAAATCAGACACACTTGGAGTTATGAACATATCTACCTATGTAACTCTTAGTGAGCTGATCAACAAAATTAATAAGTTTTAGAGTGGAATGTTAGTGATAGTATGTATTGCAAATTATGGGTCAGCTAAAACTTTTGAGTACCTACTGGAAAAATTTCTTACTCTTCCTATGATTATAAAATATGGTTTTAAACTTGCGATTTAAACTTTTTTAAAGAACAAAATGGAGAATTGCCTTTGAAAAGTGTAAATAAATGTTCTGTATGAACACCAGAGTTTTAATTCATTTTGTTTTTTTTTTGTTTTAATTCATTTATTGAGAGAAAAATTAAAGAACATTATTAACTCTTAATTTTATTCTTTGGCTCTGATGTACTTGATTTTGTTTACAATATGTTGGTCTATGCTTAAGAGTATTTCTGGTTGATTAGTGATAAGCTTGCTTATTTGTTTAATTTGGGGGAACAATAACAAAGTTGAGGATATTTGGATACTTGAATATAGGCAAGTAAAAATCTGCCTTTTCTTTTAGAGAGGTAAAAAAATATCATGGTAAACTATTCAATTAAAAAAAAAATTGAGGCAGAGCCCA
>CAUYPK010141925.1:0-25608 GCA_963574355.1 Loris lydekkerianus | reverse complement strand
GGTGTGAGTTGGCGTGGCTGATAGGCTGGGCTGGAGGCACTGTGGCAGGGGTGTGAGTTGCCGTGGCTGATAGGCTGGGCTGGAGGCACTGTGGCAGGGGTGTGAGTTGCCGTGGCTGATAGTCTGGGCTGGAGGCACTGTGGCAGGGGTGTGAGTTGCCGTGGCTGATAGGCTGGGCTGGAGGCACTGTGGCAGGGGTGTGAGTTGCCGTGGCTGATAGGCTGGGCTGGAGGCACTGTGGCAGGAGTGTGTTGATCTCGTGATATCCTCTCCTTGCCTACTCCAAGATTGTGTAATAGCATTAAAGGAGCTTTCTGTGTTCCTGAAACACTTCAAACATCTAGAGGTCTAAAATGGTTCCACTTGCCCCAAGGAGGCAACTTCTTAAAGATAACCTGGCCTCGGAAACCTTTATCTCTCTCTTTTCTCCCATTCCCAGTTCACCACCTTTTATTTTCCAAATACTTTTTAATTCTTATCCTTGAATTCCTTCAGGAATCCTGAGAAGATTCCCTTTAAATTATAGATCTGGGACAATGCCTGTCTCCCAGAAGATGCTTACTGCTGACAGACATAGCTTGTTTCTTTTTGTACTGGCTGCCAGGAAGCTCAAAGCTAAGAGTTACACAATCACAGCAATTGTATAAGCCCTTACAATCAGCATATTTTTACCCCTCCTTTCTTTGATCATGACTTTCTGAGTCATGTGTTGCTTAATGATGCTGATACACTGTAAGAAATGCACTGTTACGTGATTTCATCATTATGTCCATCATTGTGCAACACCATAGAGTGAACTTACACACGCCCAGATAGCCCGCTGCACAGCGAGGCCGGATGGTATACAGGCTACCAACTTACCCAGCATGCTGCCGTACTGAACCCTGCAGGCAGCGGTAAGTGTCTATGCATCTGAACATGGAAATGGTGTAGTAAAAACACGGTGTAGACTTACATGCGGTCCATCTGTGACCCAGACATTATGTGGCATATGACTGTAAATCCATTCAACTTAACCACATTGTTACGAGAAAGAAAATTCATCTGTCTGCCTGCCGCTGCCCCTTCCACTGGAATTTCACCCTGTGAACACCTCTCTATAAAACAGACTGCCATGACAATCTCAGACCACTTCAGTCACTGTTTAGTTTCAGCTGCCAAAAACCATCAGTGGAAATGTTGGGGCTCACTTCAAATATGCAGCTGATATTCCCTCCTGGAGTCTCTTTCACAACCTTACTGAGCATGTGCAGAAAGGAGCAACTGGTTCTTACATGCAGAACCAGTTGGCACAATGTCTGTCCCGGGGCGGGGGGGGGGAGGGTTAGAGGAAGAGTAGCACATGGGTCCTCCTGTGACAGGCTGAGTAGTGCAGGTTGCAGCCAGAGAAAGGCCTCGCCTATCTTGCCCTAAGTTATTGGCATCTTGCCTGGGTCAGGGCAGTTGCCCCAGGGTCCATTTGGATAGCTTGCTACATTCTCCTTCCTGCCAGGCAACTCCACATCTGCCACTGCACAACTTACTTTCCAGTAGTAAAATCTTTCTGCCTCCAGAGAGAGAAAGTGACCCATTTGTGGACCACATACCTCCTACTTTTCTGTGGAGGAGACAGATGGTCCTGTGACGCAGGCCTGTGGCTGATCACTCTGCTCCCTAGAGGCTGTGCTCCTAGAGCAGTGCTCTGTGCTCCTGGGAGAGTTAGTAGAGGGAGAGTGTCACACGTACACAGGCCTTAATCCCATGGTCCTAAAGTAATTTTCATTGTTGTTGCTTGAAGTGGATGGGAAATGTTGAATCCTTAACCTGTCTTCACTGCTTTCCACTGCGTCCTTTTTACACTCATTTTTGTCTTAGATACTTATCGGAACAAGCCTTATTATCCTAGGACTGTTTCATTCTTAATATTAGTGTGCTGACATAATTGTTGGCAGTAGAATGAATGATACTGTGGCATCAAGGCATAAAAATAAAAAATCTTCTCTAAGTCACTTAGTAAGAAGTACCTGACAAGTACATGTTCACCCTCTGGTGGTGGCCTAGGGCCCAGATTTGACTTGCCTGGGTCCGAATCCTTCTACCACTTCTTAGCCCTGTTATCTTGAGAAGTCACTTGACTTGCGTGCTTTAGTTACCTCATCTATAAAATGGGTAATATCAGAGTCTGTACCTCATAGATTTATTGTCAGAATTAACTGACAAAATACGGTTCTGTCGTAAAGCCTTTGGCACTGTGCCTGGCAACTCAATAAATGTTGTATCATTATTATTCAGTGTGGGTTTATTGAATACATTCTTCATGCCAGGCCCTGGGCAATTTACTGGGCTGTAAGTTGACAGACATTGTCTGTGCTCATGGAATTTACAATCATGTAGAAGAGATGGTATGTAATTAAATGATACGTGTTCTAATACTCATACAAGCTGTGGTAGCACAAAGGCCGAGTGATGGGTGTGGCCTGGGGCCGTAAGAAAGAAGGCAGCAGGGTGATCTCTAGGTTCGTTTTGATTTGGTTACGAGAGGCAAGGTGGTACCTGGCAGGTGGGAAGGGAGGCTAGATTGGGGTGATGGTAACACGGGGCACTGGAGGGCAGAAAGGAAAACTTAGAGCCCATGGTACCTTTGGGAGACTCTAGGTCGACCATAGCAAGAGACTGTGCAGGGAGGGAGACAGCATTGAATTGGTGGCCCAGGGCTGGGTTGTGGTGACCTTATAAGCCCTGCCCAAGTGCACAGCCTCTAGGGAGCCATAGAAGCTTTTAGGCCAGGGGAATAATGTGATTGGATTCACATTTAAGAAGATAAACTCTGGAAATCAGTGGGAAGAAAGGATAGAGGTAGAGCTACAGGATGCAAGGGAGAGACTAGAGGCAGGAAGGTCTGGGAGATTCTCTGATAGTCTGAACTCAGTCGTGACAGCGGTGCGGCAGGAAGAGCTACACACGTAGGATTCTAGGCAGGTAGTTTGGGCAGGATTAACCTGGTGGAGTGGGTAGGATGTGGGGCAGAGGCTTAGAATTGGGGATGACTACTGGATTTCTGCTCTGATGACAAGGTAGATGGATGCGCCACAGGCAAGTAAAGAGAGAATTGGGGTGAAAGTCTGGGAGAAAGGAGTGTGTTCAGTTTTAGCTGTGCATGCATGATGCCTCTTGAAGATGTGGAGGTCAAAATTTGAAAGATTGTCCGGAAGAGAATGCAGAATGAGCAGGGAATCAGAGCCTGAGGAACGCTGGATGTGCGATTTCACAAGCAAGGGGAAGGTACAACCCCCCAGACAGGGAGAAGAGACTGGTCAGGAGGCTCCAAGGAAGATGAGGGCTGAGAGTTGGCCTTTGGGAATTTCTCAGTGGTGAGACTCATTCCCTGGAGTGGAGGGGGCGGTGCCAGAAAGTGGTGGACTACAGAGTAAGTGAAAGGTGAACAGAGACATCAAGCATGCGGGGCTTCAGGAAGCTTAGCTACGAAGTGGAGGGAAGGTGTGGGGTTGGCTGAGAACACAGGGCTAGGGTCAGAGGTAATAATAAGGGGCCCCTGAGAGCCAGTGTCAGCTGGGAGCCTAATCCCCCCAGGACAGTGGGACTGGTGGGTCCAGGGAGGTAAGGAGTACACAGGGCATTTAATTCTAGCAGCTCGCTAGTCTCTGAAATAAAAAGGTTGATGTGGTTACTAGAAGCGTGGGCTAGCCACTAAGAGGAATGGTTGGTGGCATCACATCACACCCTACCCCTACTACCCAAACACACACACACACACACACACACACACACACACATATTACATTTTCTCCCTACTAGGAACTCAGAGCTCTGTGCAGAGGCTGGAAAGACTCCGACCACAGCAGAAACACTTTCACAGTTTCTACACACTTCTTTTAAACTATATATTATTTATTCCACTATCAGCCAAATATACACAGTGGTATGATTTTTTTTTATGTTTCTGACTTTCTGTGTACAAAGGGAATATACTTAAAAATGTTAATAGTACTTAATCTTGGGTTCTCAAAGTATGAATTTTTCCTTTTTTAGTTTTTCATCTGTATTTTCTTAAAAATCACGAACAAGTATTACTTTGGAAATAAGGGAGGAAATAGCCGGGTATGTGGCATGCACCTGTAGTCCCAGCTACTTGGAGGCTGAGGCAAGGGAATCACTTGAGCCCGAGAATTTGAGGTTGCTGTGAGCTGTGATGCAAAGGCACTCTACCCAGGGCAACATAGTGAGACTCTGTCTCAAAAAAGAAGAAATAAGGGAGGAAAAAAATCAGCACATTTGTAGTAACGTGGAATCTTTAAGACATCCCTGTGAAGCGTGTAAGAATGAGAGGAGTAGGTGTGTCTCAGTAGTGCAAGTGAGACAGCAGTGGCAAAAACCTCTTAGCAGGCCTTCCAACCCCTGCCATCTGTCCAGAATTGTACAGAGCAAAGTTCCTTACCATGAACTAAGAACTAAGGAGTTCATCTGTGGAGACAAGCCTGGAAGAGCATGATACTCGAAAGAAAGAAAAAGACGGGATGGGTAGGGCAGTAGGGGGAAAGAGGGAGGGAGGGAAGAAAAGTTGTCTGAGGCAGAGCCTGGAAAGCTCATGTGTCACAGACTCCTCAGTCTCCAGGCTGGCCCAGCTGCTCTCTGGCTCTCAGAGATGGGCCAGGTGGCTTGGCAGGTGGGGCCTGTGCTGGATGGGGATAAGCCTTCCAGGTTTATGCAAATAGTCACACTAGAAGGGCACACTTTTAGAAAGGCTCAGCTGCTAAATAATGTCTCTAATCATGGTTTGGAATGAGGCAGTGATGAGAATACCACATGAGAGCTCTGGTTGCCCTTCTCAATCTTCCTAATGCCGTGGCCCTTTAATACAGTTTCTGTGGGTTGCGACCCACAGGTTGAGAACTGCTGGTTTAGAGGTTTCCTCTTGTAGCCCTTTACATGGGGTTGTTGGGGCTTACAGCAAATTCTGGTGATTGGGACCTTCTCAAACACCAGGCCTGAACAAAAACAACCTGGGCTTTCAGTTAGGAAAATTTAGCCGCACTGCTTCATGTCTTTGGGGGAAATGATGTCCTTTGCACGTTTTCTCTTGTGCGTATGACAGTAGTGACTTCAGCTGTGGTGTGGTAGTTTCAGGATCTACAAAAAATCACGCAGTTACCAAAACCAAATTATTTTTTAAATTAAAAAGAATGAAAAATAAGACCCTCTGGGCTTTTAGGAGACCTTTTCCTCTGCCTAGATCAGTGCCCTTCCCAGGCACCCTTGGACATCCACTCATGCTGTGTGATCTGGGCTCTGCCTTACCTTCATGAAGACCTCCAGACCTGGGGCTTTGCCAGTGCTTCAGTGGGGGCCCTTGGATGTCTCATGATGAGCTAGTAATACTGTCTTAGTTATACACTTCAGGGAAGGTGTTCATATTCCTTCTTTAGACAGAGCCTTCTTGGGGTTTATTTTTTTGTTCAGGGTTTTACTGTATTTCCTGATTGCAAGAAATACATGTTTGTAATAGAACATTTAAGAAATATACTCAAGAAAATCCAAAAGTGCCTGTGATTCTGCTATGTGAAGATAACCACTAAGACTTTTGCATGTCTCTCTGTTTTAAGAGATGAGGTCTCACTGTTTCCTAGGCTGGGCTCACTGCAGCCTTAATTCCTGAGCTTGAGCAATCCTCCCACCTCAGCCTCCTTAGTAGCTGGGACGACAGACATGTGCCACCATGCCTGGCTTTTTTTTTTAAGGGTGTATCTTTGTCTTTTTTCATGTTTATATGCATATGTGTGTGTGTGTGTGTATATATATATATAAAAATCCATCATAGATGTTTCCTGTGTCAATAGTTATGTATTTTTATAGCGTATTTAATATCATATCCAAAACTATATTCCAAATGGCATTGTACATACCCTGTGGTCCTTGCATATGTGTGGCAAAGTTTGTTTGCTTTTAAAATTTCTCATAGGCTTTCCTGATATCTGACTGCATTTTGCTGGCTAGATTTTGTTTCTATATCATTGAACTTAAAAAATATTTTTGGTCAGGCACAGTGGTTCACACCTATAATCTTAGCACTCTGGAAGGCCAAAGCAGGAGGATCATTTGAGCCTAGGAATTTGAGACCAGCCTGGGCAACACAGAAAGATCATATTTAAAAAAAAGAAAAATCAATGAAACACTTCAGAGAGTTGAAAGGGTGTAACATACCTCATCTCCATCTCACTGTCAGTCCTGAGCCTCACCAGTGAGACGAGCACATGTGTGTGAACGAGTAACCCTTTAGATTTTCTTATTGCCTCGTCTCCTGCTCCTCGTGAACCCTCAGCTCCTCATCTTCAAGACACATCAGTGGGGCAGCCGTCATTACTCTGATTGACAAGGCAGCCACATGCTGTCCTTCTCAGGAGTGAACAGGTCCTGCCTGAGGCAGGAGAAGGGGAGGCTCAGCAGAGCCACATGCAGAGGAGGCTGAGAGGTCTGAAGGCCTCTTTCTCCTCCCAGTGCCCCTCCCCTGAGCAGCATCTCCCAGGATCTTCCCAGCCTTCCTCAGTCCTCCTGCCTCCCCTGCACTCCTAATGCCCTGGTGGCTGTGCCTTTCACCTGGTGTTCAGCCTCAGGCACCTGGCTGCAGATGCACATCTGTCCACTCAGTGTTTGAGGCCTGGCTCCTGTAGATTCTTTATCCTTCCCAGGATGTTTGGCATGACACACACTTTGAGGAGGGAGTTGTTGGTTGATTTGTCTCTGCAGTCTCCTTAGCTGCAATCTTTACCCATGGTGAGTCATTTTCTTAGCAAAAGACAAAACCGCAGCTCCTTTGCATTCTCTGCATTTGAAGATTTTTCTGTTTCTTCAGTGGTTCTTCCATTCTCAGAATTCTTTTGTTTTTTTATTTTTTTGTTTTTGTTGTTGTTGTTTTGTTTTGTTTTCCGAGACAGTCTCACTATGTCGCTCTTGGTAGAGTGCCGTAGCATCACAGCTCACAGCAACCTCAAACTCTTGGGCTTAAGCGATTCTCCTGGCTCAGCCTCCGAAGTAGCTGAGACTACAGGCACCTGCCATAACTCCTGGCTATTTTTTGTTGTTGTTGTAGTTGTCATTGTTGTTTGGCAGGTCCAGGCCAGGTTCAAACCCGCCAGCCCTGGTGCATGTGGTCAGCACTCTAGCTGCTGAGCTACAGGCATCAAGCCTCACAATTCTTTTGTAGGAAGAGTTTCCAGAATTCTTCTTGTAGGAAAGGTTTTGTTTTTTTTTAATTAAATCATAGCTGCGTACATTAATGCAATCATGGGGTACAATGTGCTGGTTTTATACACAATTTGAAATGTTTTCATCAAACTGGTTAACATAGCCTTCACCGCATTTTCTTAGTTATTGTGTTAAGACATTTATATTCTATACCTAGTAAATTTTGCATGTACCCTTGTAAGATGTACCATTGGTGTGGTCCCACCAATTACCCACCCTCCACCCATCCTCCCCTCCTTCTCCCCTTTCCCCATATTCTTGGGCTATAATTTACTATGAAACTATGGTTTTATAGTAAGACTGAGTACATTGGATACTTTTTCTTCCATTCTTGAGATACTTTGCTAAGAAAAATGTGTTCCAGCTCCATCCATGTAAATATGTAAAAGGTAAAGTCTCCATCTTTCTTTAAGGCTGCATAATATTCCATGGTGTACATATACCACAAGTTATTAATCCATTCATGGATCAATGGGCACTTGGGCTTCTTCCATGACTTAGCAATTATGAATTGGGCTGCAATAAACATTCTGGTTCGAATACCTTTGTTATAATGTGATTTTTGGTTTTCTGGATATATACCTAGTAGAGGAATTGTAGGATTGAATGGCAGATCTATTTTTAGATCTCAAAGTGGTCTCTAAACATCTTTCCAACAGGATTGTATTAGTTTGCATTCCCACCAGCAGTGTAGAAGTGTTCCCTTTTCTCCACAACCATGCCAACATCTCTAGTTTTGGGATTTTATGATGTGGGCTAATCTTACTGCAGTTAGATGATATCTCAAAGTAGTTTTGATTTGCATTTCTGTGATGATTAAGGATGATGAACGTTTTTTCATGTGTCTGTAGGCCATGCATCTGTCTTCTTCAGAGAAGTTTCTCTTCAAGTCCCTTGCCCAGCCTGAGATGGGATCACTTGTTCTTTTCTTGCTAATATGTTTGAGTTCTCTGTGGATTCTGGTTATTAAACCTTTGTCAGAAACATAACCTGCAAATATCTTGTCCCATTCTGAGGGCTGTCTGCTTGCTTTACTTATTATGTTCTTGGCTGTGCAGAAGCTTTTTGGTTTGATCAGATCCCAGTAATGTATTTTTGGTGTCGCTTCAATTGCTTGGGAGGTCTTCCTCAAAAAATATTCTCCCAGGCCGATTTCTTCAAGTGTTTACCCTGTACTTTCTTCTACTATTTTTACAGTTTCATGTCTTAAGTTTAAATCTTTTTCTTTTTTTTTTTTTTTTGCGGTTTTTGGCTAGGGCCAGGTTTGAACCTGCCACCCCCGATATATGGGGCTGGCGCCCTACTCCTTTGAGCCACAGGCACCGCCCAAATTTAAATCTTTTATCCAGTGAGAGTCTATCTTAGGTAATGGTGAAAGGTGTGGGTCCAGTTTCAGTCTTCTACAGGTCACGAGCCAGTTCACCAAGCACCATTTGTTAAATAGGGAATCTTTTCCCCCCACTGAATGTTTTTGATTGGCTTATCGAAGATCAAATGATGGTAGGTAGCTGGGTTTATCTCTTGGTTCTCTATTCTGTTCCATACATCTACCTCTCTTTTTTGGGCCAATACCATGCTATTTTGATCACTATCAATTTATAGTATAGTCTGAGGTCTGGTAGCATGATTCCCCCTGATTTGTTTTTATTTCTGAGTAATGTCTTGGCTAAAAAATGCTTATTATCCTTAATCATCAGAGAAATGCAAATCAAAACCACTTTGAGATATCATCTAACTCCAGCAAGATTAGCCCACATCATGAAACCCCAAAACCAGAAATGTTGGTGTGGACGTAGAGAAAAGGGAACACTTCTGTACTGCTTGTGGGAATGCAAACTAATACATTCCTTTTGGAAAGATGTTTGTAGATCACTTAGGTATCTAAAAATAGACCTGTCATCCAATCCTGCAAATCCTCTACTAGGTATACATCCAGAAGACCAAAAATCACTTTATAACAATGGTATTTGCACCAGAATGTTTATTGCAGCCTAATTCATAATTGCTAAGTCATGGAAGAAGCCCAAGTGCCCATCGACCCATGAATGGATTAATAAATTGTGGTATATGTACACCATGGAATATTATGCAGCCTTAAAAAAGATGGAGACTTTACCTCTCTTAGGTTTACATGGATGGAGCTGGAACATATTCTTCTTAGTAAAGTATTTCAAGAATGGAAGAAAAATATCCAATGTACTCAGCCCTACTATGAAACCAATTTATAAACACTCACAATTCCATATGAAAGCTATAACCCAACTACAGCCCAAGATGAAGGGGAAAGAAGAGGGAGAGGAGAGGGGAGTGGAGGGGGGAGGATGAGTGGAGGGAGAGTAATTGGTGGGACCACACCTATGGTGCATTTTACAAGGGTACATGTTAAATCTACTAAGTATAGAATATAAATGTCTTAACACAAGAACTAAGAAAATTCGGTAAAAGCTATGTTAACCAGTTTCATGCAAGTATTTCAAATTGTATATAAAACCAGCACATTGTACCCCATGATTTAATGGGGCACAGCTATGATTTAATTTAAAAAATGGTGCTAGAAACCTGGATAGCCATATGTAGAATAATGAAATAAGACCCTATCTCTTGCCATACACAAAAATTAATTCAAGATGAATAAAAGACTCAAATCTAAGGCATGAAATCATTAAAATTCTAAAATAAAACACAGGAAAAACTCTTCTAGACATAGGACTAGGCAAAGAATTTAAGACAAAGGCCCCTAAAGCAGCGGTTCTCAACCTGTGGGTCGTGACCCACTGGAACTGTATTAAAGGGTCTTGGCATTAGGAAGGTTAAGAACCACTGCCCTAAAGGCAAATACAGCAAAAGGAAAAAATAAATAAGATTTTATTAAATTCAAAAGCTTCTGCACAGCAAAGGAAATAATCAAAACAGTAAACAGACAACCTACAGAATGGGGAAAAATATTCTCAAACCTATACATCTGATAAAGGCGAATATCCAGAATTGACAAAGAACTCAAATAAATCATCAAGAAAAAAACCCAGATGACCCCATCAAGAAGTGGGTGAGGCTAGACATGGTGGCTCACACCTGTAATCCTAGCACTCTGGGAGGTCGAAGCAGGTGGACTGCCTGAGCTCAGGAGTTCAAGACCAGCCTGAGTCAGAGCAAGACCTCATCTCTAAAAATAGCTGGGTGTTGTGGCAGGCACCTTTAGCCCCAGCTACTTAAGAGGCTGAGGTAAGAGAATTGCTTGAGCCCAAGAGTTTGAGGATGCTGTGAGCTCTGATGCCACAGTATTCTACTGAGGGTGACAAAGCAAGCCTCTGTCTTCAAAAGAAAAAAAAAAATAAGTGGGTGAAACCTGAGGTTTTTCAAAAGCAGACAAATGGCCAACAAACTTATGAAAAATTGCTCAACATCACTAATCATTAGGAAAATGCAAAATAAAACCACAATGAGATGCCACCTTACCCCTGTCAAAATGCTATTATTAAAAAGTCAAAAAACAATAGGTGCTGGCAGAGAGAAAACAATAGGTGGATGCAGAGAGAAAGGAATGTTTATACACTGTTGGTGGGACTGTAAAGAAGTCTAATGTCTATAGAAACCAGTACAGAGATTCCTCAAAGAAATAAAAGTATGTACCATTTGATCTAGCAATCCCACATCTGGGTATCTACCTAAAGGAAAATGTTAATCTCAGCACAATTCACAACTCAACTGCAAAGATGTGAAATCAACCTAAATGCCCATCAATTCATGATTGAATAAAGAAAATGTGGTGTGTACTACATATATACCTTGGAGTACTCCTTAGCCATAAAAAGGAATGAAATAATGCCTTTTGCAGTAACTTGGATGCAACTGGAAACCATTATCCTAAGTGAAGTATCTTAGAAATGGAAAAATAAACACCATATGTACACTCTAATAATTGGAAGCTAAACGAGGGTACAAAGAGATGTAAAGGACATTGGAAACCAAGAAGAGGGGAGTGTGAGAAAGGGGGAGGGGTAAAAACTTACCTATCAGGTACAATGACCACTATTCTGGTGATGAGCACACTAAAAGCCCCAACTTAAGCATTATACAAGGTATCCATGTAACAAAAACATCTGTACTCCCTTAATACTTTGAAATAAAAAAGTAGATGATCTGATTTAAAAAACTCTTCTCACAGAGATACACAATAAGTACATCAATGCTATAATCAAACTAGCCACATAAGCACAAAAATGACAGAAGTTGTATGTAGAAAATACTGCCACAGAATCTTTAAACATCCCATCTTCAATGCTTCTCTCTCCTTTGTTTAGTAAATAACATAACCAGATGCAATCTTAGACACAAAGGAAACATAAATGTATGGGCTGTGTCACATAATACTTGGATATTAAAAAAAATTAAGACTACAAATTCAGTGTCCTATGCAGGCCTTAGAGCAGGCGTCCTCAAACTTTTTAAACAGGGGGCCAATTCACTGTCCCTCAGACCATTGGAGGGCCAGACTATAATTAAAAAAAAAAAAACAACTATGAACAAATTTCTATGCACACTGCACATATATTATTTTGAAGTAAAAAACAAAAAGAGAACAAATACAATTCACACCGCTTCATGTGGCCCACGGGCCGCAGTTTGAGGACGCCTGCTTAGAGTTTCTCCTAACGTTTGCAATTCTCTCACTGAATTAACTGGTTAATTAGGACTGATGAATAACAGCTACTCCAACTTAGTGATCTGTTTCTCAAAGACTCCTCCAGCCTTAAAACACAAAGGCAATAGAACTCACTGAATCTACTCACTCTGTCAACTTAAGCTCTACAGAGGCAGAATGACTTTGTAACAGAGAGTAAGCCCCATGAGAGCAGGAACAATGTCAACTTTGCTCACTGGTGTCCCAAATGATGGTTGGTGTACAGCAGCAGCCAAATATTTGCTGAATTAATTATTTAACACATTCTGTACTAATTTGAAGACTACAGGTGTGAGCCACCATGTTCAGCCTCACCCACTGCAATAATTTGCATAATAATAATATGTTCAAGCACAATAAAGTACGATGGATGAACAAGAGAAGAGTTATGTACTGGTATTAAGTCATCTGCTGTAAGTAGAAGAACTGCTCACCCCGTACTACCTCCCCCCAAAAAACTCTAAAATAAAAAACATCTGCTGTGAGATGTGAACACAGTGTTACGGAGAGTTTAGAGAGGTAAAGATCATTTTTGTATGAGAGCAGAAATCATGGCAGAAAAAAGGTTAAGCTGGCACTTGAAGGAAAAACAAGATTTTAAGAAAAGGTAATGGGGCAAGAATGTTCCAGGCAAAGAAACGAGCAAGTTAATGTTAAAGGCAAAGGGTGAGAAAAAATAGTCTATTAGTCTGGAACTCAATATGCACAAATGGAGAGGGAGGGATACCTAGCTCTAGAAGGGGTGGGTTTCAAAAGACAAGGATGTGGACCAATGTGCTGCCTACCAAGCTCACCTGTTCTCAAAATGTGGTCTACAGAGTTCTAGGGTTCTTGACATCCTTTTCAGGAGATTCTTGAGACCAAAACTATCTTCATAACAATACTATCCATACTGATGATGAACAGCAATGGCAGGTAAATTGCCTTATAAATATGAATCAAGGTAGCAACACGAAACTATACTAATAGTCACTGTACTCTTCACCATGCACAGTTCAAGGAAAAAAAAAAAAAACTTCACTTAAGAATGTCCTTAGTGAAACAGTAAAATTTTAAAAAATTTTAAGCTCTTAATTCTTGAGTATAAGCCTACGATTTTGTGTGATATAACAGAAAGTAGACACAAGGCACATTTGAACAAGTTGCTTCAGGAGAAGCATTTGTGCAACTGAGTTGCAAGCTAAACTAGCTGCCTGTTTCACAGACCGCAACTTTTACTTCGAAGAATGATGGGCAAACTACTGTCATTCTGACTCACATATCTGGCAGACAATTGCTCAAAACAAATAAACACGCAAACAAACCCAAGTGAGGCTGCCACTTCAAGGAAAAAAACTTGAAAGTATATATCAATGATAAAATTCAAGCTTTCAAGTGCTAATTAGACTTTTTTTTTTTTTTTTTGGAGACAGAGCCTCAGAGCTGTCACCCTGGGTAGAGTGCCGTGGCATCACAGCTCATAGCAACCTCCAACTCCTGGGCTCAAGCGACTGTCCTGCCTCTGCCTCCCAAGTAGCTGAGACTACAGGCACCTGCCATAATGCCCACCTATTTTTTTGGTTGCAGCTGTCATTGTTGTTTGGCAGGCCCAGGCTGGATTCGAACCCACCAGCTCAGGTGTATGTGGCTTGCGCCTTAGCTGCTTGAGCCACAGGTACTGAGCCTAGAATTTTTTTTCATTAGAATTTTAGAAAACCCGTTTCTACCTCTGTGAGTCTGACAACTGTCCAATACTTAAAGTCTTTTCTGATTTAAGAAGGAATATTTTTAAATGTGATTTTTTATAGTGTACAATGAAATGTGTCGATTTTGGAAGATCTGCATAATTCAGGGAAGCAACGTTTAACAAATGACCAATTCAAAATGTCACACATGGGCAAAACATTCAAAGTATAGTACAGACCAATGGATCTCAACATAAGAAAGTATTAAAAAGTTCACTGATATGATTTCTGATCTCATATTACAGTAACGTTTAAGAAAACACAATCTTTAGAGTTTTGGTGTAAAATCAAAGAATACATACAACTACCAGAAAAATTACTAAAATATTTTCTTCTCCTTTTTCCAACTATATGTTTTTGTGAAACTGGGTTTTCTTCTCATACTTCAACCAAAACCACATATCACAACAGACTGGATGAAGAAGTATGAGAATCCAGATGTGTTCTACTAAGCTAGACATTAAAGAGATTTGCAAAATTATAAAATGATGCCACTCTTCTGATTAATTTTTCTTTGTTTTGGACTATATAGTTATTTTTCTTGAAAAGAAATGTTCATTTCCTATACTCAGTGTAGGAAAGACCCTAGAAAATTCTCCCCCAGTATTTGAATCTCCTAGAACCTGAATTATGTGAAGTCTAAATTGACTTGGACAGGCAATACTGTACAGAAATCTTAATCAATATAACTCTACATAAGGAAATCATTATCTTCTTCAATTGACTATTCTTCAGTTTCTTCAGTGCAATGTTAAGAAATTTTGAAGTTCAGCTGACATACTTTCAAATTATTAGATTGAGGCTATTTGGGGATTTTACAAGCTAGTTTTAGAAAGCTTCATTAAAAAAAAAAAAAATGCTTCCTGGTGGTTTAGGCTCAAGTTAGCCAGGGCTATAAAAATCAGCTGTGAAGTATTTTGTGTTACTTTATAAAATATATTTAAGCTAAGATTGCTGTAGTTCAGCAAAATCACACATGCTGTTCTTCAGTTGCTTTTGGCAACAAGAGCTAAAATTTCTATAAAGGTAAATCCCACTACTTCATGCGTGCCTCTACCCTAATTTAACCTGCCAGTTTCAGGCCGACCAGTATCACCTAATAAAACAAAAATGAAAAGCAAAAAGCTCCATCCCATCCTCCCAAGCCTATCCACATGGACTCTTCCATGCTGGTCTCCTTAGAAAGCAATAAAATGTAAAAGCTGATTTCCTCACAAGTTTTAAATAGTCCAAGTAGTCAGATAAATGTTAAAGATTATCAGAAGGACACATCACCTTTGACATATGAATAGCTTACTGTAAATAGGTACAGAATTATGATATATGTCGATCTTTCATAAGAACTTACCATATTTACATCAACACTGCAGAAATTTCTTTATAAAAAATGTAATAGCAGAGAGTAAATACCTTCAACAGACTGTTAATATCTTATAAATATGAACCATACTTTTCTTATTCAACTTTATATCCCAGAACCTTGCCCTGTGTATGAAAGTGGTACTCTATGTTTGCTGAATGATTAAACAAGCAAACGGATTCTTTCAAGGCTCAATGAGCAACTATTATTTGCCAATGACTATGCTAAGCGATATGGAGAATGTAAAGACAGTAAGTCACAGTTTCAGTTGTGCCACAGAAAAATGTATGCACAGCCTCTAACACACTAGACACTAAATCCATAATTTTCAACTGGTGTACCACAGCACACCGGTGTGCTATGAGAGGATCTTTGGTGTGCCATGAAAATTTCTAAAGATCAATTAAATTATTTTAAAAAGTTCAAAGCACAGTAAGTATATACTTTTTTTACTCTTTTATTTGATCAATATAATTTAAGCGTGCCGTGGAACTATAGGTTCAAGTATGCTGTGAGATAAAAAAGGTTGAAAAACACTGCACCAAAGATTAACTACTATTAATAGTAATAATAAAATATCACTGTAAGTTGATAATAACTGAAATTGGGTGTTGGATACATGGGTATTCATGATACTATGCTCTCTGCTTTTATACAAGTTTAGAAATTTCAGTAATAAAAATTTAAAAATAATAATTAAAATAAATAAATAATAAAAATAATAATAAAAATGTAGACTATTCACCAGAACACAGCGATTGCCAGTGTGTCTATAACTGTAGGTTTCTTCCTGCACACTAGTAATATTCTGCCATCATTCATCTGAGAGGATGACAGTGTGGGCCCACTACCCTAGAAGACATGCGCTTTTGCCAATGATATAGTCATTAAACTGAACCTTCCAAACTCATCCTTGGAACCCCTTGGAATAGAGAACTATGATTCTAGAAGGTACACAGAATCAGTGATATAATGTGCAGACTTGATGCAAAAAATGACCCAAAGAAGACTGAAGTTATAACTCTCACACAAATTTTAGAGAAAGAAAACAAAATCTAAAAGGAAACCACTTTCTAGATAGCACAAATGATTCTATGCCAATATGTGCACACTATATGTCTTTAAATTGAAGAGCTATTGACAAGGCACATGTCCCTTTGTAATATATAAATAAATCTCTTCTTTTGTGACATTAAAAGACATCATGGTCAATGTATAGGAAACAAACAATTTACCTAAGAATAAATACAAATCATAAGGATATGCAAAGAAAATATTAGCCCTTCTACAAATCAAAGACACGCAAATTAAACCTAACTGTGAAATATAGTTTCATTATCCATTATGGTAGCAAACTTTTATTTAATTATCACCACCACAAGCAAAGCAGTGGTGAAATTGGCACACATATTTTGTTATTATTAACTAGTATTACCCTCTTACAAAGCAATTTGGCAAGAGCTATACAGATACTCATATATTTGAATCAAAAATTTTTACTCTAGTGAACCTAAAATAAGAAAGTAATTCATCCAAAAGCAAAAAGATAAATGAACAAAGATGTTCAACAGTTATTCACAATAGAAAAATATAATCAACAGAAATTTTAAATAAAGATGCATCAATGAACTAAAAGATTAATTCATTGATTAACTTGATGATTTTAAGGTAATGTAGAAAAGTGGAAAATGTTTATGTTAAATGAAAATATATTTCAAATAACATTATAATTGTCACAATGCAAAAATATTTTTTAAGAGTAAGGAAATATGCAAAATGACAAGCATTACTTTAGCATAGGAGTTTATGAATGAGTTTTCATTCTAACTTCCATTTAATGTCATCATTAGATTCTTTTTCATTAAAATTTTTTGGTATGAGCTTTGACAACGAAATCTATCACAAATGGGTAAAATGGCATTTGCAAAATTAGCTTCTGAATATATAAGGGTATTCTTTTTAAATGGAAAAAAAGAAATCTGAAACCTAACATCTTATTACATTGCATTTGGAAACCAAAATTTTGTTTTTCAAATTATGTAAGAAAAAATATTCTCTATTTTCAACAACTAAGATTGTCCATGAAGTGTAACTTATTTTTTCCAAAAAGCACAAGTGCTTTGAAAGAACAGAAAACATTACCACCATCTTAATTGTAAATAATTTTGTCCCCAAAAGCCTTCTAATTATAGTAATGTTAAGGATCACCATCTGTGAAGTTAGACACATACACGTATACACATACAAGCACATACTAAGCGTATAGGATTATCCTCCAAATGACTATCACTTAAGAGAACTATGAAAATGGTAGTATTCTCTACCCCCCAATACATAAGTTATATCATTCCATACGACATCTGGAAACATTATTTCCAAGAATTAAAAGTAAGGAATGAGAGAGAAGGCCTTTGCAGGAGACATGGCAGTACCTGTGACTGGAAGAGGTATGCTAATGTACAATCTGTGAGACAGTTGTTAAGCAGCTTTCATCACCAGCTAGAATTTATTTCAATTGCAAGGATGAGGTGGTTCTTCAACCATCTGAAGGAGGAGAAAAACACATGACAGCAGCTGGGCTCAGCAATAAATGCTACATTTACCTTGTTAATTTCAAACTGGCTCACTGGGACACAGCCATTTAGCACATTTTCTCCAATTTCCATTAACCTCTTCTGAATGCTTTCCACTATAGTATCCCGGCTTTGATCAGAAAGAATTTGGCCGATGACGAAGCTGCAACAACAAAAAAAACAACAAAAAAAAAAAAAAAAAAAAAGAGAGAGAGAGAGAGAGATTGATTTTTAAAATACATTTTATTAATAAGGTAGAACAAAAGAAAGATAAATGCCATTATAGTAACATATGGATAATAGCTAATGTAAGGGCTAATGCCTGAAAGGCAGTTACTATTTGTTATTTAACACTTGGAGAAAGGTGTGTGTTCCGTCATATTTTTATACAATTACAAAATTCACAAGCAGTTATACTCTACCTATAAGTTAAAGTTTTAGAATACAAATATTTCACTTTCTTCATAAAGCACCAAGATACCATCTCTGATATCATCAGAAATCAACTCCACCTGAGGTAACCATTACTTAGATGAACAGACATATAAAGCTCTTTACATATTTTTTAAAAAAACAAAGACTTCAAATTTTTCTTCGGCTTCATTATATTGCACAGTGTTCTCCAACCTTATGCTATTCTTTAAAAACTTCTTGCTGTTCAATCAGACCCAAAGGAAAAAGAAGTAAGAAAGCCAATATTTTATCCATTTCTCAGAAAATGCAGAGCGAGGGTTTGACAGCTGCATTACAATTTGTCAGAAAAAGAACCCTGACAAAAACATTTGTATAGCTTTAATTACTAATACATTTCTAACTCAGAGAAATTTACTTCTATTATGATGCATCTTTTCTTAGAAAACACAAAGCTGAAGAGAACACTCTAATCGACGGTCTATACAAAGTAGTTTCATCTTTGGGTACATTTAGGGGCAATGAAGCATTTCAAACTACATTTTATAAAAGGCTAACAGTGACCTATTCTCAGATGATCAACTTTGCCTAATCAAGAGTAGTTCTGCAGAAGCAACAATTGCTCAATCTCCCAATTTGAAAGCAGGAGGAAGACTGGAAAACAAGTAAAAATGCTGATATTCAGCAATATTAAAAACAATTTTCAATTTAGCTTTAATAAAAGAAATTCTTCCATTTTTGAAATTGGTGACATTCAGAAAATAGGAGTATATGGAAGATGGGACACAAAGCACCTAAAGATTCATTTTTTTAAAATGGGTGCTTTATACATTAATATGACCCTTATTTTAAAAACAGGTCTTATCATCATAATCTTTAGTCTCAACTACAAAGCTAGGTGGTCAGTTATAACATTTATATTTCTGAAGTACACACAATATTTAAGAACTGTTAAAATAACATAAGATTAGTAAGAATCTTTTATACACAAATGATATGGGTGAAAACAAAGTTTCACTCCAAGGCCCACTTTGAATCCCAGAACACTTTAAGCTACAAAATGGTAAAATCTTAAGTATTATGTTCCTCAAGGGCTCTACAAAGATTCAAGAACACAAAACAAGGCACTTTCTAATAGGAACATTAAGGCAAAATAAACCAACATCAAAAAAATCAACTCTGTAGGGATCTGAAGTGCAAAGGTTTACTCTTACCACAAGTTAAAACTCATGAGAAGTATATTATAAGAAGCATTTCTTACCCCCCAAATTCAACTGTTTCTGACTTTTAATCTACCTGTAAAATTCCAATCCAAGTAAGTTATGGACTCTTAATGTGCAATAACAACAACAATGATAAAAATAACAAAAAAGAAGTTACATTCTTCTGCTTGGCAGGCTTAGGCATTCTCCATATCATTCACACTTAAACTTTTCAAATATAAACAACAAAAGCAAAATTGAAAGCTGAACTCACTTTCCAGTGTCTTTAGCAAGATCACACCAATCTCTTCTAATTATATCTAATCCTTTCAGCTCTTGTTTGGTAAAATAATTCCCGTCCGACGTTGGCTCAACAACCAGAGCAGCGTATTTCTTTTTCTTCAGCAGTAGCAGAGACTTGAAAACACCATCAATGTCTATCTCAAGCAGTTTGTACAACTTATTCACTTCATTTTTTACCTGTGAAAATTTTAAACATTAATACTAACTTCTGAAACACCTATTGGGAGAGGAAGAACATGTTACCAATTCCCAAGTTAATCTAAACAGAACATGAAGTCATAAAAAGTGAGAATGCATTTACTCAGCTTATATATAACATGATACTACGCTGGCATAATGCAAAGACACAGAAAAATACAGGGACAAAAATGGATTAAAAAATACAAACAATAATATATTTCCCATTCCACCAAAGGACAGGATTGGCTGGATCAGCCCCTGGAAATATATGAAAATTATGAAAGTCTTCTTTGAATCTAAAGACTTAATACATATGTAGAGTACTTGCCTTTAAACTACAAAATTAGTGATTAGATGGTTCAAAAAGTAGATATGTGGTCAGAAATAAATAAAACGTGGACTGTTAATACCTAAGATCTCATCTAGCACTCTGAATATAAGCAAATAACTATATGCTAAAGAAATAAATGAACAGTCCTCTGCTTTTTACTGACAGGGTCAAGGCACAGACCATCATCTCTAGGGAAAATATATAGCTTTTCCAGGCTCAGGATGAGTACAATATGCCAGAGTTGCTCTCAATATAGACCACAGTTCAAATTCCACACATTCTAGGAGGGAAAGCTAGGAAGTTGTTTATTTGGACAGTATCTTAACATAGCACGTGCTCAAGAAACAGTTGTTAATTGTGAATGCAATTAAGAGGCTACAAATGATTATTACAAAAATGCCCCCTTGTTTTTTCAAATTCCAGTACTCCTGTAAAAATTATAGATGTGTTTGTATATAGGTAGGTATTTGTCCACATATAATATGCATCTGAATGCTACTAGACATGTATTTCCTTATGAAAAGACAATGCCCTAAGTACTAATGTGACCACACCTTATACTTACAACACTTACACTGTTTTCAAAGGAAAAATGTATCTATCATTAAGGAAAATATTAATATAATTATCTTTGAATTTCACCTTTAAAACAGACAACCAGAGTAGAAGTCAGAAAAATAAAAGAGAATGAAGAATTGAGAGGTACCAAATTTATTATTTTCAGAAGCACACACATGCACATATATATGAATTTATGGTATTCCATATTAAAAAGATAATTCACAAAAATAGGTAAAACACATAATTTCATAAAATTATCTTACCTTGTTTCCCAACTTAAATACTTCTTCCAGATTGGTGCTATTGGTGTTTATCATAATTGAATCTGTATCTCCATAAATAACTTCAAGATTCATCTAATAAAAAGCAAAAATTACAAAAATTAACAAAAACACAGTGACCACTACACATAACAAATTTAAAGATGTTATGTAATACAGAAATCATAGGTTCCATTAACTTTTCAAAAGCTTATGTTATTATCTGTATTTTCAGGATGGACAATCGAAGATTAAGCCAAATAAACCAGAAGGATGGATATCACAATATTAAAAAATTTTTCCTAAATTTTCCTACAACTCAGAATGGAGTGGAAGGAAAACTGTCTCTAGTTTCAACTGAAACAAAATATGGAAATTGAATAATGAGAAAAAGGAGAATAAAAGACTAGGAAACAGGTCTATATTTACCCACTATATCACATGCTTAGTGGTCATGGCAATTTAAGAAGCAGAAACATAATAGATTTTATAAATTCAGGGACACAAATCCATATTAAATTTTTAACAGTTGTAAACAGTATTTAGTAGAATATGAAGAGTGTCAAAAAAAATCAATCATAACAAACAACACTAGAGCACATACAGTATAAAAGCCTGGAAATAAACTCTAATTAGCACTGTTACTAATTTGCTTGAAACACTCACATATAGGCTTCAAGCAGGGGCTAGATCATATCAGTGTTGGTAAAAGAAAAAAGCTGTAATCCATTAGGAGGGATTATAAATGTAAACTAGGCATCCTAAGAAGCAATTTCCAGTCTGTTTGGGTTATAATTTCCCTTGAATACAAAAACGTCACCAGCTATGATATTTAAAAGTTGTTATATAATGAAAATGCTCAGCATTACCTTCTGTACCATCTCTTTCGTATGCATCAAAATCTAAATGAAACAAAAGTCAAGATTAATACATTGCACAATTAAAAAGACATAAGTATAAGCACACAGAGATAGGTAACTCCCAATGATTTGCCATTTTCATCTATTTTTTAAACCTCTGGAAGATTTTCTAATGGCAACTCTCAAAATAACAACATCAACATAATCTAAAGGTAAGTTTACCTCTATGCCGATTCTGACCTAGAGCTATACAAGCATATATCTTTTATATATTTCTTATAGCTATAAAATATATATTTTATTGTGTATTTATTAAAGATATATACTTAATATTTTAATATTTAAGTCAATAATACAAATATATTTTAATAAATATTAAATATATTATATATATCAGAAAAAGAATGAGATATATCATTTTAGATATGTATTTTATGATTATATATAAATATATTATACATATATATCTTGTATTATTAAAGATCTTATGTATCTTATATGATACATATAATACATATTATCTCTAATAAAGACACAGTAAAATATTCCTTTATAATATAACAAAAAGGCAAACTAAGATTTAAATAGAACTGCATGCCTAAAAAAATCTTAAAAACGTACTTCCAATTTGGAGATTCTTATTCATGGTATGCAGGATCTTAAAAAGTAAAAAATATATATGTACTAGATTTAAAATTCTTCTCTACACTAAATTCATTGAAGGCAGACATCAGATCTGCACTGTATGTACTGTCTGCAGCTAACACAGCATCCAATAAAAAGGTAGAGCTCAGTAAACATTCGGTTAATGAAGATGAACTTATAAATACTATCTATCTGTAGATGAGTCTGTCTCCAGGCCTGTATAGCTACAGACTAGAGATCTATAGGTTATAATGTGGATACAAATAAGAACTGATATAAATTATCTTGGACCAGTTCAAAAGTAACACACATTTAACAAACGAAAGCCTCTTAAAAAACAGTAATATGACATAACGAGGGCAGGGCAGGACAGGGAACGGGGAGAAGGAGAGAGAGACAGAGACAGAGACAGAGACAGACAGAATATGAATGTATGTTTAAAATATATATGCCAGATACTATGCAGGGAGTACCTTGTGCATTTTCTCATTTCATTCCTCAAGATCTCCACGAGGTAACAATTGTAAATATCCTCAATTGTTAGATGCCAGAAGATCAAGTAATTAATATATCTTAGTAGTGACAGGAAAAGGGTGTGAATCCAGGCACTCTAATTCCAGAACCTGAGGTCTTAGTCACGCTATGCTATTGCCTCTCTGCTATCACCCATCTTTCAAAGCATCAGCCTAAACCAGAAGTCACATTTCTAATGAGCCAGATAAAGATTTACTTTATTTACATTTCTTTCTTCTACTTCAGTAGTTCTCCTTGTCTACTAAGTTCAAACGTCATGGTGTTATTTCTTTCTTGTCCTCCATATTATAGAGCCCTGTAAATCCTGCCTGTAGAGCAGCTTTTACATTTACTCAGTAATTTCCATTTTTATTGCCTCCTCCCATTTATTAAATACAAAATTCAATAATTTCCACTTTTGTTCAGATGTTCATTGTCCTATGTTCTTAGAGAAGGAAGCCCTTCTCCAGCCCTAGAGGTGGTGTGTGGTGATGAATTTTGATTAAGTTAAGCCAGTTAATACTGGCTGTACAGTGGAATCACCTGGAGCTCTTTAAAAAAAATACCTGGTCCCAGAAGTCTTTTGTAAAGGCTCCCAAGATGATTCTTACATTGTAAGCTAGGTTGAGGACCACTCGCCCAAGATAATCATGGTAATTCCATTCTGGAAACAGTGATCAGTTTAGACCTGTGCTGTAACACAATAATCCTGGCCAATTAAAGGTAAGGAGAATTCCAGTAGGATGTTTCCGTAAAAGTTTTTTCTTACTGTGAAGGGAGGGGGTGAGTGTTTTTAGAGACTGAGGGCTGCTTGGATCAGCAACAATCATCTCTGTGACCGTGAAGGGCTATGCCTATGGTGCGAGCTAACATGTTGAGCAGGACATGCGACAGGTGGAAAGCATCTGACACTACAATGACTGGGCTGTGGCTGAAGGCTAACCAATTCACACCTCTAGTTGGCAAAATTCTAGTTGGCTTTAGGTCTCATCAATTTACCCTGAATATATCATTATCCACCTCTTACCTGTTTTCAATACTTCCCCAATGCTCACAAGATCAAGACCAAATTCTGCAATTGTCCCTAAACCACTGCTCCACCTGTACAGCCTATTATTCCCTTATACAAACCCTCTTGCCAGTGTGTCCTCTACCTGGAATTTCTTCCCCAAGCCTCTTCCTATCATTGAACTTTACCAACCTCAGTTTAAATTCTTCTTCCATAAACCCTGAGTTGACTGGCCCAGCCCACAGTGATCTCTCTCCTTTGACCTTTGCTTGCACTATTCTACTAGCACTTGAATGACGCTTTATGCAATTATTAGTTGACAGTTCCTCCCTACCCAATTAGCCTACAAGTTCCAAGAGGTCAGAGCAAATGTTAGTGCCTAACTGTAGCCATTCAACAAACCGTTTGCCAGTTGACTGACAGGTCCCATAAGTAATCCCAATTACTTTTCCACTAGACAATAAAATTCTGTTAACTTATAAAAAAATTCATTCTCCCCATTTCATCTTCATTTTTTAACATTTAAATTACACGGAAATGCACTGTGGGAGAATACCTGACAATTCCTTTGGGAAAAGGGCAATAATGAGATCAACCCAAGTCAAGTCAATCATAGTGAGGACAGAACTATTTATTAAGAATTCTCTTTACCCTCTGTCCCTTACACCTTGCTAGACTTAGCTTTTCTCATCACAGTGGACAACTGCACGGGGTAACTGTTAACTACTAAGTAAAATAACTCAGGAACAATTTGTCAACTTTTTACTACAATCCACATATTCAATAACCAGTCTCTTCTCTTCTTTCAAGAAACAAACCCACTATGTCATCCCTGAGTGCACCTTCAATGTGTGAAATTGAGACCTTCACCTTTCAGATCCATCATTCACCCCTACTCTATCCTGCCACTAACTCACAACCATTTCCACCAGGCACAATCTGAAGGCTGCTACCAAAACAATTTTCTCTTTGGTGGCAGAAACCTTTTGGCCGATGCCACTTTTGCAGAAATAGCAAACTATAGAGCAGTATTTTTCAACCTTCTTTAACTGATGGCATACTTGAACCTGTAGTTAAACTTCCATGGCACACTTAAATTATGTTGATCCAAAAGAAGAGTAAAAATAATATACTTACTGTGCTTTGAACTTCTTTCAAAAGTTAATTTAATTAATGATCTTTAAAAATGTACATGGCACACTTGAAATCCTCTCACAGCACTATTTTGGCACATCAGTTGAAAATCACTGCTATAGACTATGCTGCAATTGCTTTTTCACCTAACACTCTATCATTCCAAATCCACACGTTAAGAATTGCCTTAGTCTTTTAAATAACTACATAGTACTCCATTGTATGAGTAGATCATAATTTAACTTGTGCTCTATTAATGAACATATAGGTTGTTGCTACTCTTTAGCATTATAATGATACTTGTTTCTACTCTTTACCGTTATAATCATACTTCAACAAATGATCTTTATACATATGTAATTTGCAAATCTGCCAATAGCAAGATACATTCCTACAAGGAGACTTAATTGAGTCAACAATTACATATAGATACATATACATACACACACACACACACACACACACACACACACACACACACACATATAATTTTTTTTTTTTTTTTTTTTTTTTTTTTTTTTGGGATACAGAGTGTAATTATTTGGCCCGAGGTAAAGTGCCCTGGTTTAATTTTAGCTAACGGCCACCACAAACTATTGGGCTTCACCAAACTTAATGCCTC
>CAUYPK010141916.1:0-19070 GCA_963574355.1 Loris lydekkerianus | reverse complement strand
TCTACACATCTGTTTCTTCTTTACATTTTTTTTTTCATTTTTTAACTTCAAACTCAGACAAAAGGAAAAAGAAGCTTGTATATAAAGTCTCAGTGAAGCTTCTCTAAAAGCCTGTGATGTTAAAGGAGTTAGATGTTTAACCTAACCTTAAGATTCTGTCCAAACTGGGGAAGGCCAATTAAACTCCCAGTGGCAGAGAAGCTATGGGATACCCAGGGGGTTGCATTTTACCTTCTGCTTCAGAGATGGAGTCACAAAAGCAGGTCCATCATCAGAGCCTGTGTGAAGAGGCAGGCCATACTTAGGGGTGATTTCTCTAAATAGAAAACCTGTGACGTCTTTAGCTTTTTTGCTTTGAGTAGGAAAAGCTTTGACTTAGTTATACCAGCAGATACTTATTTTTTTCTTTATGTATCATTCACCATTCTGAAATATTTTTTTATGTAGAAATACTTCCCTGGTAGTTGTTTCAGAGTGGAGTGTCCCAGATGGGTCAGCTCCTGCACAGGCTGCACTACAGTAGTTCCCAGTAATTTTGGCACAACTATTCTTCCGTCTGGTGTTACATTTGGGACTCAAGGTAGTAAGGTTGGTTGCAAATACACATTGGCTTGGTGCTACCCAGCGTACTTCAGCATCAGCTTTCGTATTCCCTAAAATAACATGTCCTTGGCCCTTTTGGAGACCTTTGCAATGCATTACTGCCATCTTGCTAGGTTTCCACACAGCCTCCAATAAGTTTTATATTTCTTGGTGATACTTTACTTGTGTTCCAGCTGACTTTAATAGTCCTTTTTCTCTATACAGTGCACTGTGTACAGGCAGGATTGAAAAGGCATACTTTGAATAGTAAAAATGTTGACTATCTTACGTTTACTTAATTCCAGAGCCCGGATGAGTCTCTCAGGCAGATGTCCCAGAACTTCTGTCAGTCCTTGAACTTCTATTACTTCACTGTCTGTAGCTACTGCACATCCTGCCTGGTGCTATTTGTGAATAGCACCAGTGATGCGAAACTGGTGCTATTCACAAATAAAGTCCAACCAGGTTTTGTCTTAAAGTTAGTTTATCAGCTTGCACAACTCGAGCTGTTGCTGCTAAAGCTCTTAGACAGGGCGGCCGGCCTCTAGCCACTCATCTAATTGTTCAGACAAGTATCCAACGGGGCTGAGCCCATGACCCCAGGATCTGTGTTAAAATTCTCTCTGCCACCTTTTCTCTCTCTGATACATACAACGTGGAAGGTTTAGTCAAGTCTGGGAGGCCAAGTGCCGGAGCTGTCATTACCTTTCTTTAATAGCTTGGAATGCTTTTCCTGAGGGGCCTGTCACACTAGTCACCCCCTTTTGTGGCTTCATGCAAGGACTTACAAGCACAGGAAAATTCAGGATCTGTAGGTGACAGAAGCCAGCTGCCCCTAAAAATTCTCACAACTGCCGCCTGGCCTTGGGAACAGGCAGGTTACAAATCACCTGCTTTGTTTCAGGAACTCATATCCACAGTTCTCTGAATGTTTTAACAACATATCAGTTCCTTGAGCACATCCTTTCCTGGTCTCATGGTCTAGTAGTAAATCATCCACTTATTGCAGTAAGGTGCACTGTGACTGCAGGAAGGTTGACAGGCCCCAGTGCTTCCTTAAAGATTGTGGGGGAGTTTTTGAACCCTGTGACAACCAAGTCCAGGTATGTTGTTAACACCGTTTCAAGAGTCTTCCCACTGGAAGACAAACAGCTTCTGACTCACTGGAGTCACTCAGATGGTAAAGAAGGCATCTTTCAAATCTAAACAAGTGAACCAAGCAACCTCTGCTGATCCCAAGCTAAGAAGATGGTACGGGTTTGGCAAAGTTGGGTGCAAAGTTACAGTCGCTTAATTGCCTAGTCTCAAGTCCTGCACAGGGTGATACTCTGAGGTCCCGGCTTTGGTACTGGCAAAAGGGGGTGTTCCATTGTAACTGGCAGGGGTAGATAATTCCATAGGACCTTAGACTGTTTAAAGGGGCCTGAATCCCCTCCAGTGCCCCCTTGGCCTTGGATACTGTCTTTGTCTGACAGGCTGTGCCCCTGCCTTTAGTTTCACATACACAGATTCCTGGTTATGGCCAGTGCAGGGGGGTTGTCCTCTGCCCATACCTTAGGCCCTTAGCAATTAACTCTGACTCTAAGTTTTCTTGTTCTGGCCTCATGAACAATCTCCACTCTTCTTCCTGGGGCACAGTTACAGTTAAGGGAACCTTGAGATCAACAGTTTCCCTGGCAGTAAATGTTATCATGGCCTTATTTGTATTTCCGATGGGTCCTCTGGATTAGGATCTACTAGTACTTGGCCTTATAGTTGGCACCAGGTTTTAAACCTTTTGTCCCTCTGCTTTAGTTACCAATTGCTTCCTGTCCTTTTAGCCATGGGGGTAGCTCTGACTCTTGGGTCAGCCAGGTGTCTCTGTATGGGGACTGACCAGGGTGTCCAGGCTTACCAGTCTCTGTTGTCCATATCTACTTCATTAGACTTACTTCTAAAATCCCTCTGGTGGCCAGCCTACTCCAAAGGATAGCCATTCTAGCTCACAAAGCTTTCTCAACCTTTTAGGGGTCATAGAAATTCTGTAGTCTCCTACAAAGCCCCCCCTTTTAAAATTCTGAGCCATTAACCCTAGGGGAGTTTCCTTAGATGGCGCAGGACCCATCCCTGCGGTGCAGACAAGGGGGGTGTTGAAGATGTCTCAGGCGCCTGCCTGACCGGCCTCTCGCGGGCTCTAAGGAGCATCTTAGCTGAAGTGCACCTGTGTAAGCCCCGGGCCTGGTTGCGGCTGAGCGCAAGTCGCCATTCTGCCTTACGATGTCTCCACAGAGCCGCAGGCGAGGGCCCAGTCGAGCTCCGTTACTGTGACCAGTCGTGGGACCATATAGTCACTCACTCTTTCACACACCACTAATTCGCAGAGGCTGAACAATTCCTCCCAATCCCTTCTGCTCTTGCTGAGGCCCCTGCCTCATGGAGGTCAATTTCTTTTCCTGTCCCTTTTGACTGAGGCTCCCACCTCAAGGAGGTGAGCCAGCTCCTCTCTCCTTCTCTGGAGTGGGCTTGACTAGAATTACACCCCTTTTTAATCCCGTTCCTATCTCCCTCCAGACATCCTCTTCCACTGTGTGTTCACTCGGCTGTTGGTGAGATGCCCCCGCAGAGGACCGCCCTGGGACCTTCCCCCGCCTGCCCAGGTCCCCTGTGTGTAACCTGTGCAGGAGCGCTCTTAGGGAACGGGTCACTCAAGGCACTGGGGGTGCCCCAAGGGGTGCTGCACCGCGTGGGGAATCCCCAAGGTGTCTCAGGCCCATTAGCCTGCTCATGCTCCCAGTCAGGGAACCAGAAATGTTGCAGGAAAACTGGGAATTAAAACAGACACATCCGCCAACAATACAGAGGAAGGAGCCTTTCATTGCCGCGAGAACTTAGGTGCCTCAAGGCTTGAAATGCTGCGTTCCAGGGAACAGTTTTTTTCCAAACTCATTTTTTTCTACAGTTCAACATCACCTACATAGTTATGGCTACAGATGTTAGAAACCAGGGTATTATTATTAGTACAGAGTCTTTTTTTTTTTCTTTTTCTTTTGAAGGTTATTTTAGCTCGGTATAAAGTTTGTTCTGATCTTTGGAGGAGGAGTTCCTCTGCAGCTGCCTGCTGCTTTCTCGAGATCACTAAGAAGTGTGGGGTTTATTTCTCTGTCCTCAGCACCAGGCAAGTGTCCAGGTGTTGTGTTGGGATCATTGCATTTTCTTTAGCATTTTGGCTGGAATCTGGGAGGGGAGAATAAAGATGAGATGTGGAGCCTTGCAAAAAAGTAATTAATTTTAAAAAGGGATACATGATCAGAAATTCACAAAATAATGGGAGAGTTAGGTTTTCTTATGTAGAAACATTTTCTTCCAAGATTCAGTGTTTTTGTGAGTTCTATAATTGCTCTCGGAGCACGCAGTGTAGTAGGAGTTACCTGGGCCCATGGAGGAGAACGCTGTGTGGGCACTACAGGAGAGTATGTTTTAAATTTAAAACATCGGCATATGCTTGTTCTGTGAGAAAGCCCGTGGTAAAGAGTCCTGGTCACCACTAATTGGTTTAAAGCTCAGCTCTCAGTAGGAACCCACGGATTTAACTGCTCAGGAGTGACGCACTGATGCTTTCTAAGTCACTCACAAAGGTGCAGAGTAATTGTAAAGTATCTCCTGGGAGGTAGTTACAGAGGTACTGGGAGGCCTGAGTTAGTTTTGGACTAAGAAGTCTCTTTTGGCAAAGAGAACGTTTTGGTGGGTTTGTGAGTTGCAGGGGTAAATATGCAGTTGACACACAGGTAATGTTTTCTTGCAGACCTACCAGAAGAATGGATCAGATTTTGTAGAATATGTAGCTTATAAAAGCTGGGGACTTTCCATTAAAATCTGAGCGAGGATAGGGCTCGTGAGCGCATTTTAGCAGAGCTTGCAGCATGATGTAACAGGTGAGGTCGTGAGAGGAGGCTTCTCAGACGTCTGGCAAAAGAACACGTAAATAGGCCTGGGGTCTAAGCCTCACTGCATTTGGGATACATCCACCTCTGCCCAACGTGAGATTAAATAAGGACACTTCCGCCCAGACCCGTAGCCTGGAGCTGGGTCCTGCAGCCTGCCGTCTGGGTGGTCTCCTCACAGCACTCGCTCACTAGGAATCTTAGCACCTTGGTTTGTTCTGGAAAACACAGATACTTTTTTTTTTTTTTCTGTCAGTGTTGTTGCAACAAACAATGACTATTTTAAAGAAATTTAATGTCTTTTCTTGGGAAGGTTGTACCAAGCCCTGTATTTTTCTTTCTAAATTAATTTTTAAGTGTCCTCAGACTTGGTGGAGCAGAGGCTCAAGTACAGCCCTCTCCTCATGTCTTTATATATTAATCAATGTAAAAATGGAAGAGAGAGTAGTCTTTGTTTTGAAAATTAAAATTCATAGACAAAATCTATTTAATAAAACCTATATGTTGTTACCGAAATGAAAGTATTATTGAGTTCTAATTTAGTGAAAAGAAAAGATAAAAGCAACATCTTAAAGCACGTATTTCTGTGGTCAGTTCAATACAAATTAATGAAGTGAGGTGAAAAAGTGTCTTTAAAATAAAACTGAAACATAGTGAATTAAATAGAGGTGCCTGACTTACTTGGACCAAATGTTCATTCTGAAGATGTCTGTGGAGCTGTTATGCTTTGCTGGCATCTCATAAGGCCAATATGCCAAATGCCACTTTTGGCTTTTGAAAAAAAATTTTTTTTTTCAGTTTTACGTTAAAATAGCTTGTAAATCAGTTTTGAGCCTAGTGGGTATTCAATTCTCAATAACTCTTTGGTATGAATTCAGGCAAAGGTTCTGAAAACTCCATCCTTATTAATAACTGGATGAACACGTCTCACACTGTTTGAGACAAAACTATTCCCCTTGCTCCAGGGTTTCACGACATGCTTTCTTTTCTGGCCCCAGCCCCCTAAAACTGGGCTGTGCACCAGTAGCAGTCCGTGGCCTGTGAGGAACTGGGCCAACAGCAGGTGGTGAGCGGTGGGTGAGTGAGCAAAGCTTCACCTGTGTTGACAGCTGCTCCCCATCATGAGTGAGTGAGGGAAGCTTCCCCTATGTTGACAGCTGCTCCCCATAGTGGGTGAGTGAGGGAAGCTTCACTGTGTTGACAGCTGCTCCCCATCGCTGCATCACTGCCTGGGCTCCGCCTCCTGCCACACCAGCCATGTGCATATCCTCCTTAGACAGCACATACAGGGGTCTGGGTTGTGCTCCATGTGAGAATGTAAGGTTTGATTGTCTGAGGTGGGGATATCATGTGCTTGAATTATCCCCAAACCATCCGCTTTGCCCCACCCTAGCCCTGGATAAATTATCTTTCATGAAACCCATTGTGAGTGCCAAGAAAGTTAGGAACCACTGCTAAAATGTATTTGTCTTTAAAAATGTAATACCAGGCTGGGTGAAGTGGCTCAATCCGGTTATCCCAGCACTCTGGGAGGCCAAGGCAGGAGGATCCATTGAGGTGAGGAGTTCAAGACCAGCATGAGCAAGAGCAAGACCCCATCTCTACTAAAAATAGTAAAACTGGCCAGGCGTTGTGGTGGGTGCCTGTGGTCCCAGCTACTACGGAGGCTGAGCCAGGAGGATCACTTGAGCCCAGGAGTTTGAGGTTGCTGTGAGCTATGACGCCACAGCCTCTACTGGGGGCGACAGAGTGAGAGACTCTGTCTCAAAAGATAAACAAATAACCAAATAAATAAATAAATAAAAATATAAACCTAAGTTGGTTTAGTGTTCCCTTTCTGCCATAACTGTGGGACCTTGCACACAAGGGTAGCTCTCCCAGAAGAATGTTCTGAGACCAGTATTTTTGTGCCAGTGGGGGTAGTGTTCAGGGGCTCTGGTAGGGAGGGAGGTGAGATAGAGACGCCAGTGCAGGGTGTGTTAGCAGGCCAGTGGCCCAGAGGCACTGGCCATCAGTCAAGGCAGGCACTGGCTGTGATCTACAAAGTCCACAAACAGTTGTAGGGTCACCTCAGGACTGACAATGTGACTTCTGGGTGCCTCATGCACAGAGGGACAGGGCTACTCCAGGCCCTGTCAGCTGAGGGTCCTCCCTCTGGCAGGTGGTATGAAGTCCGCTTCAGAGCTGTCCCTCCACAGGGCAGGAAGCTTGTTATGAATCTAACTTCCTTCTGGCACTGGCTGGTGAGCTGGCCTGCAGGCTTTGCTTCCTAGCACCTTCCTTCCACCTGTTCATAAGCCCAGTTCCCGTGGCCAGAGAGAGCCTTCCAGCAGGTAGAGGGCACAGGTCCTTGCCGAGGAAGCTACCTGGGGTGGGGGGGATGGAGACCATGACTGCTGTGGGCACCCACAGCCTCTGCCCCAGTCACCAAATCACAGTCTTGGAGTTGGGAGGAAACTCTGAGTTTCCCCCACAAAATCCACTTTCTTTAACTGTAAAGTGTGGACTGTAGAATAGACACATGATATTCACTCTGGTCTCTAACTTTTCAGTTCTTTCATGATCTTAGCTCATTCCTGATGGTCCTGTGGGCAGTGAGATCTCCGTACAGGGTCGAGCTGCGTATGCCGCTGGTGGAAACGTGCTTGCCAGAAGCACAAGTGCCAAGAGACTCATGAGTGGTTTGGAAATTCGCAAATTCAGGAATTTTCATTCTGTACCAACATTTGCATGAGGTTTTGTGTGCGTGTTAAAATGTATGGTCTGAATCAAAATATCTGCTCTGCTGAGGTCTTGGGAAAGGAAATCTATGTTGAATAAAATCAAGTGGGGATCTTAGTATTCAACTTGAACCTGGCTTTAAAAGGAGTCTCTACTTGGGCAATTATTGAAGTTAAACAAAGTTAAAGGTTAGATATTTGAAAATAGCAAGAAAATGATTTTCTGTATTTATCTCTGCTCTCTCCTCTCTTAGAAAGGGCCTGGGGAGTCGTCACACGGCCTTGCTGTCCCTCCGCAGCCGTGTTTGAACTTTAGACTTGCAGGGCTGGTTTCTCTGATGTGTCTGCCATTGATCGATGGTGGCTGAAGAATTAGGGGTGCTCAGCTCTGAGATGCTGCAGAAACCCTAGTGGTTGACTTGGGGCTGCCTTTCTGGAGCCAGCAATACCGGTCAGTAAGTGACAAGGCAGGTGGCCCAGAGGCACTGGCCATCAGTCAAGGCAGGCACTGGCTGTGATCTACAAAGTCCACAAACAGTTGTAGGGTCACCTCAGGACTGACAATGTGACTTCTGGGTGCCTCGTGCACAGAGGGACAGGGCTACTCCAGGCCCTGTCAGCTGAGGGTAGGAGCTGTGTGCCAGCCTTCCAACATTTCCAGCAGTCAGAACCTTGAGTTACCTTGATGCTGATTGCTCAGATGGGACCAGTTTGGTGTTTTTAATTGCTGGTAAGGACTGGCAAGGAAGGCTCTTTGCCACACAGCAGTTACCCTGGAATGAGAGGGCTGCTCACACTTCTGTCTGTTTATCAATCATCTGGTAAATTTGTTAAAATACAGATTTGGGGGCCTTAACAGTTTGAGGTGGCACCTGAGAGTCAGCATTTCAGTATTGTCAGGTAGCTTTGGAGGCGGCGGTCTGTGGGCCACACCTTGAGAAGCACCTCGCCAGTGAGAAATTTCCCTATTGGGTGGATCTGTTTCCTTTAAGATCCACAGAGGCTGGGGACCTGTCTGACCTTCTAGGAGAGAGCAGCAGCTGGAAAATAGACCAATTCTTGGATTATTTTGGCTGGTTTGGGAGAAATGCACCATTACCCAATTTCATATTAGGATGTATGGAGTTGAGAATTCTGTTTGATGTGTTTACACATATTTAGTTAAAAACTTAAAAGCTAGGAGAATTTCTGAAGTCCATGTATAAACATAACCCAAGTAAGCAAACACACAAAACTAAAAAGTTGCTAATATAAGAGATGTCAGAGAGACAAGGAGGCCTGATGACAGTGGGGACTCAACTCAGCGGCTGCACTCTGTGAGTTCCCTCCGGACTGGCTGCCTTTGCCTGATGCTGCCTCTGTCCTCAAGTCACATCCTTTTGCAGGGAAACAACTTTTAGCCCAGACAGCTAGTTGTCACTCTTGTCACACCCATATCAGCATCACAGTTTCTGTGTTTGTCGCAACTTGTCCTGAACGGATCATTATGGAAAGTTAGTGCTTGCACAGTGCACTCCTATCTCTGTGCAGCATCACATTGCTGTATTATTTTCTCTACCTTGGTTCTGATTTTGTCTGTTGTCACTAATATCGTATACTCTGTACATGCAATTTATAAATCCTCAGACTCCTTGGAGTGGCAGCATTCAATATTTAATTATTTGAACTTACATCATGGACCTAACCCCCTTTCAAATGCAATGAAAAGATTTTAGGAGTCCCCTAGAAATATGTGAGACTCCTTTAAGTTTTTGGAAAGCCAAGGTCAAGATTCCTGGTTTAATGAACAGAATAGTTCTATTTGAAATGCAAATCCTTTTCTTGAAAACTATAAAAACACAAACAAGATCTGCTAATGATTGGTTTTAAGAACAAATGAAGTATTGTGTTTGTTAGAAGTTAGACTCTGTTTACTGCCTGAGATTAATAACGTTAATTAATAATGTTTAGTTATTAATAACATTAATAATGTTTAGTTATTAATAATGATTAATAATGTTTAGTTATCTCGACGTGTCTACAGCCTAGCATAGAGCTGGCTCATACTCCATTCTAATTAATTAACTCATATTTAAGTCCAGTTAATTGTTGAATGCCAGCCCTGGTGATTACACTGAGGATTTTGGAATAGTAAATTCTTGGACAAGAGGGTAAGGCAAATGTGGTAAATGCCTAGTGTGAGGTCTCCACTGTCTGTTCTTGATTTCCAGGCAGGGGTTGCTAAGGCATCCTGACACTCTTCCTTGTTGGGTCAGAATGCTCCCTCCCACTCACCTGGCACAGTGTCACTCAGAATGAGGGGGGTGTAAGAAAAAAATGATTTTTTGTTTGTTTGTTTTGCCAGTTGGATACAATGGCTTTCTAGGCTGAGTGTGGTGGCTCAGACCTGTAATTCCAACATTTTGGGAGGGTGAGATAGGAGTTTGAGACCAGCCTGGGCAACATAGCAAGAACTCACCTCTACAAAAAAACAAAACAAAATGAGTTAGCCAGGCATGGTGGCACTTCCCTGTAGGCCCAGATCCTCAAGGATCTGAGGTGGGAAATTGCGTGAGCTCAGGAATTCCATGTTGCACTGAGCTGTGATCACACCACTGTATTCCACCTGAATGACATAGCAAGACCTGGCTTCCTAACAACCAACCAACCAACCCCCCGTTCTGTTGCCAAGGGGATAAACACTCCCTGGCGACTGTGATGAGTTTCATCTTTCTTGCCCATTCTTCCTAAGGACGGCCGTCCCCAGTCCTGCTTCAGCATCTTGAGGTTCCAAGTAAGAGTCTTAAAAATCCATTAATGATTTTTGTTCTGGGCATGTTAGAGAAGAGTGGTGGCATTCTGCTGGTCACTTTCTATTCCTCCCCAGCAATATTTTCAGCTTATAGGCTATCCTGAGCACAAGGAGAAAGTGGAACTGGGGGGAGTGGGGGAGAGCCAGGGAGCAGGGAACGTGAGGCAGAAGGTGAGCTGGGCCAAGTGTGTCGCCACCAGACCCACAGGTGCAACTTGCTAATCCCAGTGCCACAGGCATCCTTTTTCTGCACTGAGCTGTCATGGACTAAATTGCCATTCGCTGCCAGGCTCAGAAAAGAGTGATATTGCCTCAGTCACACAGGGAAGAGAGAACTCTGGCTCTAAGATGGGAGGTACTCAGGAGAAATGACCTGAAGTGCTCCAGCTCTCCAGCGCTCCACCCCCGCCACCTCCACGCCAGAGTTGCCATGGGGATTAGGCAGGAGAGAAAGGGCTGCAGACCTCTGGCTACGTATTTTTGGTATTGTTCATCTATATTGTGGGAGGCTCTACAGAGGTCACTGGAACTCATTTAGAAATGAGTCAGATCTGTTCTCTACTTGGAGGGGAGATCTTGATCTAAGTGAGGATAAAAAAAAATCCATCAACAATAGCACCTGTTAAAAATGTGAAAGGCACTCTGATATATGTGTCTTCAGCTGTTTGCTGCTGCTATAACAGAATACACAGACTGGGTGATTAATTAAGAAAAGAGGTTGACGTAGTCCATGGTTCTGGACGCTGGGAAGCTGAGAGCAAGGGGCTGCAGCTGGTGGAGACCTCACCGTAACATGTGACGTAACATGGCAGACAGCAGCACCTGGCCAAAAGTGCAGGTGTGGGAGAAAAAACGGGGGTCAGACTCCCGCGAAATGATAACAGCATAATCCATTCACCAGACAGAGTCCTCATGACCCGATCTCTCCTAAAGGCCTCACCTCTCAGTAGCTGCCCCATCTTCTGTCTCACTCACCAGGGTCTTAGTTACAGTATTTTGCAAGAGAGAGAGAGGGAGAGTGAGACCACACTCAGATAACTTTTATTAAAATCTGTTATTATAGTTGTTCTATTTTATTATTACTTGCTAATCTCTCACTGTGCCTAATTCATAAATTAAACTTTATCACAGGAAGGTATGTATACAAAAAGACCATTTATGACTTGCATGTAGAGTTTGGTGCTATCCACAATCTCAGGCATCACTGAGGGTCGTGCAGTGTGTCCCCTTCAGTTGAGGAGGGACTATTGTGCCAGCACAATGGCAACTAGATCTTAACATGACTTTAGGAGGGACATTCAGACCATGGCATTTTGCACCTGGCCCCCTAACACTCACATCCTTCTCACATTCAAAATGCGTTCACTCCATCAGAGCCTTAACTTGTTCCAGTACCTCAGAAGTCCAAAGTTCAGTGTTACCTAAATTAGACTGGGGCGAGACTCCGTGATTTCTAAGAAGTTCCTCACTTTCCCTGTAGGTCTCATTTTCTTCTGAGCACCCCCAAGAACTGCCCCTTTACTCTATTCATGGAAATCTGGGCTTTTTCCAGCCTGCTCCTCTAAATACTAGAATCTACCCACTTCCCAGCTCAAAGGCTCTTCCTCATGTCTAGATACAGCAGAACCTTTGTTAGTTGACCACATAAGGTACTGGTTTGCATATAGAAGTGGCCGACATATAGAGGTGGCCAACCTACAGAGGTGGTCGACATACAGAGGTGGCCGACATGGGCTCTTCCATTGAGTGCATGTGATGCATGCTTGGTGCATGAAACTCCAGTCAACTTAAGGAGGTGGTCAGTGTAGGGAGGCAGTCAACTGGGGAGGTTCTACTGTATTTGTTATAGCAACAGGTATACTTCTTGGTATCGATTTTATGTCTGAATCCTTTTTTTTTTGCTACCTTAATAGAATACCATAGACTGGGTAATTTACACAGGAAAGAGATTTATTTAGCTCACAGTGCTAGAGAGGCTGGACAGTCCAGGATGGAGGAACTGCACCTGCTGAGGGGTTTCTTGCTGCACGATAACATGGTGGATGATGTTATGTGGCAAGGAAGTGTGCTGAATTCCCACGATAACTAATCCATTCCCTTGAAAACACCATTTGTCCATTTATGAGGGCAGAGCCCTCATGATCTAATTACCTCTTAAAGCTCTCCCTTATTAATACTGTCATAATGGCAATTAAATTTCAACATGAATTTTGGAGGAGACATTCCAACCATAACAGTATGTATGAACAAAGGGCTATTAATTCTTCTTAACTGGGGTTGGGGAATTTCATGTGTGAAAAGTATTTAATAATACTGTACCATAGGAGATATTTATTTTGATAGATTGTTAGTAAGATACATAACCCACTCTTGGAAGAGAGAGTCTCCCCAGTATAGAATTGCAAAATAGAAACAGCGGGCCCCACTGTATTGATGGATTTCTTAGGAAGAATCTCTGATACTTCCTAAGAATCACGTTTTTCCTTTTAAATATAATGTATGATACATGAACATAAATGTAACAGACATGGATGAATGTGCTGGGGAGTGAGAAATCAAATGCTGTTGCCACAAAGCCAATGTCAATGTTTGCTGATTTGAATTAAATTCCGTAAAGGAAAAGCCATGTTATTCTAGATGATCCTAGAATGCTTGTGGGCAGTATCAGTTCTCTAATTAGTAATTGAAGGCAAGAACTCAATAATCATCTAATCTTATTATTCTCTGTCTTTTCAATTTGGGGCTGGCGGGTGTTAGTTTCTGCAGGGCTGGCGGGTATTAGTTTCTGCAGGCCTAATTGCTCACTGGACCATCTTCCGGACTGCTGCCTGCAGTGGGTTTTCATTAGCTGGACTTCCAGGTGGGTGGTTCTGCTTCACACACCCAGTAGCTATTCTGTTGATGTTCTCAGGGGGTGGCAAGGCAGTTCATAGCTGAAACATTTGGAAGGAATGTTTAATTTTAGCACTATTCCTTAGGCCTGTTCTGTTCACTGCTACAAACTCACACCATCAGCCTCTAAGGAGCTTACGCTAATTAAAAGGCAAGGTTCAGGAGATCATGCTCTTATTTCACCAAAAACTTTTTGTATGAAATAACGGCCCAGAGTATATAGATAAACAGTTCAATAAAGGCTTTGGGTAATTCTAGTTTCTACGATGGTAAATTGAAGTAGCCTTTTGGGAAGAAAGACTTTGAAGTGAGATCGTTGTGTAGATACTACACATTTGCACTGGGTTCTTTACATGTGGCTCTAAATAATACTTGAAATAAGAGTATCAGTTTGGTCAAAACCCATACAGACTTAATTGGGAGTGAGATCTTTATTAGAAATTGTGTGGCTAGGTAATACATATATATTATGAGAAGGTCAGAAAGCCTTCCAATCTGAGAAGCATGAGCCATTTAGGGATTGACAAAAGAGATTTGAATCTATAGAGCAATTGGGGAGTCAACAGAGGGCAGCTTTTTCCTAACTCTTCTGATATAAAAGGGAAAATTTTGTTCTAGGATTAGGCTGTCAGAAATGATTAGTTTCTTTCTCTCTCTTTTATGTGATTACTTACTATTTATCAACCTTTATTTTTTTTAAATCTTACCCGAATATGAACAAATGTAGCTTATGTTTCTCTTAAGAAGTGAATACTGAAAAATAAACTTTTATCCTCTTTCCTTTTGTCTCTTTCCTGAATTTCTTTTAGAATAGAATAAACTTTTTTCAGTATGAATGAATCAATCTCCACTATAGGGTTATAGAGTCAGAGGCTTATAGATTTTTAAGCCAAACCCTGCATAATTTACATGCAACAGAATAATCTCACCTGTGACATAGTGAAATACTTAATTTTTATAACAGCCTCAGAATTGAGGGTTTTAGGAGTTATATAGTGTTTGCAACATAGTAATTGTAATACTGAGATGAAGTTGACTGCATAAAGCAAATATTATATGGGCTACAGATAAAATTTTAAGAAAGCTTATGATAAAATGACTACTTTTGGCTTAATAATCATTGAAGAGATTACAAAACTAGCAAACCACAGGCTAAATCCAATAATAGATTCAGAAATACCGTATATACTCAAGTATAAGCCGAGTCTTTTCAGCACAAAATTTGTGGCGAGTTCGGCACAACGAAAAAACTTGGCTTATACTCGAGTATATAGGTAGTTTTTTTGTTGTTGTTTAATTTAAAAGAAACCTTTTGGTTATGTAGTGAAAGGCAAGTCTTTCTTCTACCATTGCTTTCCAGCTGAGAAACTGCAATTTCTTGGTATCCTTCCAGAGATAGTTTGTACATATAAGTATATAAATAAAAATGTTTAAATTTATAAATAAATTGGGGGAGTATACATAATTACTCCCCAACCTGACTTTATACTTTACCTCATCTCCTCTTTCCCCTTCTCTTTCCCTTTCCCTTTAACAATTATTTTATCTTTTTTTTTAGTCGTGAACCCAGAGTTCCCTGCCTTTCTTATCATTGTATCTTGGAGCTCATTCCATTTTACTACCTACATTTCAGTACGTTCTTATTCTTTTTGATTCCATTATATGGATGTACCAGAATTTATTTAACCATATCCCTATTAATGATTATTTTGGTTGTTTGCAAATGTTTGCTATTTTCATGTGACTATGCATACATTTGTACAGATACCACATCAGATAAGTGAGTATGTATCTACCTGCAGAACATATTTCTAGAAGTAGAATTGCTGGGTTAGAGGGTAAAGGTATTTATAATTATGCTGGCCAAAGTTAGATAGCCCTCCGCAGGGGCTGTATGAGTTTAACCTCCCAGCAGCAAAGTGTGAGAAGGCCTGATGTGCTTTCTAATTCTTTGATCTTTGCCAATGTCTATGTTTTGCATGGCTGTAAAATAATACCTGAGGCTGGGTGATATATACAGAAAGGAGGCTACTTGGCTCCCTAGTTGTTCTGCGGGCTGTACAAGAAGCCTGGACCACTGTCTGCTTCTGAGGAAAGCCTCAGGAAGCCTCCCTTCCAGTTGTGAGGTGACAGGGAGCCAGTGTGCCACATAGTGATGGGGAACAGGTGGGAAGGAGGGTGCCCCGCTCTTTTAAGCAACTGGCTCTTTTTTTTTTTATCATAGCTGTGTACAATAATGCAATCATAAGTACAATGTGCTGGTTCCATATATAGTCTGAAATATTTTCACTGAACTGGTTAACACAGCCTTCATTGCATTTTCTTAATTATTGTGTTCAAACCCTCACACTGACAGAGTGAGAACTCCCTGATGCTGCCCCGTGACTGAGCCCTACCTCCAACACAGGGAGTCAAATTTCAGCATGAGATTTGGAAACATCCAGACTGGCTCACCTCGTAAAAGTGAAAAACATAATCTCAGTCTTCTTTTAATTTTCATTTTTATTATTAAGAGTGAAGTTTAGAGGGTGGAGCAAGATGGTGGCTGAGTAACAGCTTCCCTGCAACTGGGCAGGGTGAGTCTGGGGAGATAAGACTCCAGGCATCTCTGGCTGGTGGGATCTGCCTATAATCATCCCTTTGAGGATACAGGGAGTCAGCAAGGAACTTCTGAACCCCAAGAGGAGGACAAAAACAGTGGAAAACTGGCAAGTGGTTGCGTGTGTTTGATCGACCTAATCCCACCAGCAGCTGTAAGTACAAGCAGCAGTGAGACTGCAAATGGGGAAGGCCTTACCTGTGAACTGTTTCCATGTTTTTGGAATTGGCACTCAGTTGAACGGCCTTGGGGAGAGCTTGAGCAGGAGTGCAGAGAACTTTGGGCATTGTCTGGGGCCCCAGACTGAGCCACTGAGCCAGATGGAGCTAATAGTGTTCGGCTGTGGGCCACAAGGAGCCACTGTGAGAGAACTACCCCGGCAAGCTCCACCCTCAGGGTCACAGAGCAAGGATTGGGTGGGAGCTAGTAACCTAGTGACAGAACAGCCTAAAGGTAGGTACTGAGCTGCCTTACAGCCTTAACCCTCAGGGGCAGAGTGAGACTGGTTTTGGAACACTGGAGTCTTGGGCTATTGCCCTGGGTAGAGTGCAGTGGCATCACAGCTTATAGCAACCTCAAACTCCTGGGCTTCGACCTCTATAAAAGCTGTGCTGCGACCCCCGACCCATGACCTGTGCCCACCGGACCTCCACACACCCAGACTAGGAACTGCAGGAGCCATGCAACCCCACATCCGCCCTCCTGTATCTTCCCTACCTCCACACCAGCCCGCTCATCTGGCCAGGGACTCTGGCAGCCATGTGCCCTCTGGAGCCCTCCCTCCCTCTGTGCAGAGCCCTTCTCCTGGCCAGAGACTGCTGGAGACTTGGGCTCTCTGTGCCAAAGTCATAGGGCATCAGGCACTCCCAGAACCATGCGCACCACCTCCCGCCCTGTTGCTGGACCCAGGTGTGTCACACTCTGGAGCTACTTCCACAACCAGAACTCCTTGGCTGGGGAAGCCCCAGAAGAAGTACACAGGGTCACTCCCTACAAAGATCAAGCAAAAATAGAGTGACCCCGCTGGGGTCTAATCTTGGAGAGAACCTCCCCAATGCTGAGGACGACCAGAGGCAACAGTGAAAAACAATCATGAGGTGAAATCAATGGAAGAACTCTGACAATATGAATAATCGGAGTAGATCAACTCCCCCAAGGATCAATGGGGCAGACACAGCACAAGACCCCATGCACAAACAAATAGCTGAGATGTCAGATACTGAATTCAGAACCTGGATAGCAAATAAGATCGAATCAGAATTCCAAGCAGAACCCAAAAGATATCTCAAGAATTCAATGAATTCAAAGACCAAATGACCAAAGATTTTTGACACATTGAGACAAGAACTTGCATCCCTCAAAAATCTGAGAAACACAATAGAATCCCCCGGTAACAGAATGGAGCAAGCAGAAGAAAGAATTTCTGACATTGAAGACAAAGCTTTCAAATGCTCCCAAACTCTCAAAGAGGAAGAGAAATGGAGGGCAAAAACAGATCACTCACTCAGAGAGCTCTGGGATAATTTGAAGAAAATCAATATTCATCTTATAGGGATCCCCGAAAGAGATGAAGTGGCTTCACAAGGCACAGAGTCTCTTCTCCATGAGATTATGAAGGAGAACTCTCCCGACATGCCAAGAGATTTTGAAATTCAGACAGCAGACAGTTTCAGAACTCTAGCACGACTCAACCTGAACAAGACATCCCCCAGATACATCATAATCAATTTCACTAAAGTTAATATGAAGGAGAAAATTCTGAAAGCAGCCAGACGAAATAAAACCATCACCTATAAGGGAAAGAATATTAGAATAACTGCAGATCTCTCTGCTGAAACCTTTCAAGCTAGAAGAGGATGGTCATCAACTTTCAATCTCCTAAAACAAAATAACTTTCAACCCAAGATCCTGTACCCAGCTAAACTGAGTTTCATTTATGACGGAGAAATTAAATACTTCAATGACATTCACATGTCGAAGAAATTTGCCATAACTAAACTAGCTCTCCAGGATATTCTCAGACCAATCCTCCATAAAGACCAGCATAATCCACCACAAAAGTAAATCCACCCAGGAAATTTTGATCAAATTCCACTTTCCACTGTCGCAAAAGGATTAAAAATGTCCACCGGACTCTCAAAAGACTTATCAATATTCTCAATTAATGTGAATGGTTTAAGTTCTCCCCTAAAGAGGCACAGGTTGTCTGACTGGATACAAAAACTCAAGCCTGATATCTGCAGCATACAAGAATCGCATCTTACATTATAAGACAAATACAGACTCAAGGTAAAGGGATGGTCATCTGTACTCCAGGCAAATGGAAAGCAGAAAAAAGCAGGTGTTGCAACCCTATTCGCAGATGCAGTAGGTTTTCAACCAACCAAAATAAGGAAGGATAAGGATGGACACTTCATATTTATTAAAGATAATACTCAATATGATGAGATTTCAATTATTAATATTTATGCACCCAACCAGAACATACCTCAATTTATAAGAGAAACTCTAACAGACATGAGCAACTTGATTTCCTCCAGTTGCATAGTAGTTGGAGATTTTAACACCTCTTTAGCAGTGCTGGATAGATCCTCCAAAAAGAAGCTAAGAAACAAAATTTTAGATTTAAACTTAACCATTCAACATCTGGACATAACAGACATCCACAGAACATTTCATCCCAACAAATCTGAATACACATTTTTCTCATCAGCCCACAGAACATACTCCAAAATCTACCAATCCTGGGCCATAAATCTAACCTCAAAAATTTAAAAAAAATAGAAATTATCCCTTGCATCTTCTCAGACCATCATGGAATAAAAGTTGAACTCAATAACAACAGGAATCTGTATACCCATACAAGAACATGGAAGCTAAACAACCTTATGCTGAGGGAAAAAATGGGTAACTGACGAGATTAAGAAGGAATTCACCAAATTTTTGGAACAAAACTACAGTCAAGACATGGGTTATCAGAACCTCTGGGATACTGCAAAGGCAGTCCTAAGAGGGAAATTTATAGTACTGCAAGCCTTCCTCAAGAAAACAAAAAGAGAGGAAGTTAATAACTTAATGGGACATCTCAAGCAACTGGAGAAGGAAAAGCATTCCAACCCCAAACCCAGCAAAAGAAAAAAAATAACCAAAATCAGAGCAGAATTGAATGAAATTGAAAACAAAACAATTATACAACAGATCAATAAATCCAAGATTTGTTTCTTTGAAAACATCAATAAAATAGATAAACCTTTGGCCAACCCAATCAGAAAAAAGAGGAAAATCTCTAATTTCATCAATCAGAAATCGTAATGATGAAATAACAACAGACCCTTCAGAAATTCAAAAAATCCTTAACGGATACTACAAGAAACTTTACTCTCACAAATATGAAAATATGAAAGAAATCGATCAATACCTGGAAATACGCCACCTACCAAGACTTAGCCAGAATGAAGTGGAAATGTTGAACAGGCCTATATCAAGTTCTGAAATAGCATCAACTATACAAAATCTCCCTAAAAAGAAAAGCCCAGGACCAGATGGCTTTACGTCAGAATTCTACC